>MCJB01036218.1:0-61867 GCA_002018475.1 Nicotiana obtusifolia
GTCAGTTCCCCAGAGACAAACTTCCCCTGCCCAGCCTGTTGAAGAGGCTGAGCCCATCTGCACTGAGGAACCCTCTATGGAGCCTCCGTTGAAGGCCTTCATTCCAGTGGGATGCTTCATAGGCTCCGACTTTAAGGTCGAGAAGCCTTCCCCGGTGCCTGGCCGAGGCGAACCGATTTCGGAATATATCAGTTGATCACCCCAAAACATCTTGAAAGGGTGAAGGCCGAGTGCCATTGGGCTGATAAGGAAATAATAATCCCTTCTCCGAATGAAGCCATTACCACACATGTGGAGGGATACCTTAGTGTATATACTTACCCGTTCACACTAGGACCCATAGACCCTCTAATCATCGAGTTTTGCAGGAGGTACGAAGTCACTCTAGGTCAAGTCCACCCTTCTGTGTGGCGTATAGTTTACCTTTTCCGTTTTTTCGTAGATAAGGTCGAGGGAGGGCATCCTTTTACCCTCGACCATTTGCTTCGATTATACAGTCCCCGAATGTTCCGAGAGGGGCTGATTAAACTAGCTCGCCGGGCCAGCAAGGCTCCATTCTCGAGCATTGACGAGGATAGGGATCGGGGCTAGATGAGCCGATACGTTCGAATTAAAACTTCCGACCTGATCCCTGCCGATAGTATGCCGTTCCCCGAGAAGTGGAACATGAAACATAAGCGCTTCTCTATTTATCTTTTTTCAATACTGCCTTTCAATGTATAACCGATGTGTTATGATATGCAGCCGTTTTCCAGGCACCGGCCGCAATCGAGGATTTGATGGAGTGGGTCAGGAAAGTCGTGGCCCAGAGGTCCTATTCCGAGCGGGCCTGGAGAGAAATATCAAAAGGTCTTTGGGAGGCCAAGAACCATGGTGAGCTTCATCGATATTTATTTTCTCCAAAACAATCGACACCAATACTTAACATTCTGAAAATATGTTTTGCAGGTCTTTCGAAGGATGCCGAGTTGAGGTCGGCAGTTACGGGCGGGTCTCGTCCCCTTCCCGTATCGGAGAAGGAAGGAGGAAAGAAGAGAAAAAGGGCTCCCGACCACGCTGCGCCCGAAAAGAAGAAAGGTAGAAGGAAGACGGCAGCTCGTAAGATCACAGCCCCCGATCCTTCTATCGAACTAAGTGACGACTCTGAGGGGGAAAAGAGCCCCGAAATTGACAAAACCCCTCGGGAAGTCCCCGAGCCGATCATGGAAGAAACCGGTGCCTCCCCAGGAGAAAATATTGAAACGAGAGCAAGGACCGAAGATCGGGCCAATGTGCAGGAGGCGGCACGAAGATCCTCGGATATCCCCGAGATAGCACATTCACCCTCCTTCTCGGAGACAATTTTGAAAGAAGCCCAAGATGCTAGGGTACATACGCCGAGCAAGGTGCCGGCCACATCAGGGACCTTCGAGGAATTTTTTGACAGGGTGCCGTCGGCCGACACTTTTGGCCTCGAAGTCCCTAGAAGGAGTCCCCCAGCAGAGACAAGTGGAATGTCGGTTGGTATCAAGTTAGTAGATAAATTCCCCGCACCGAGCTTGAACCCTGAAAGGAGGAGGGTGATAACCCTTGCTATCCCCGAGGATGCCCGAGCATTAGGCCCACCGGTAGGCGTAACAAGCTATCTCCACAGCTTGTGGACTGAAGAGGACCGAGCTGCGATGAACGCTGTGGATTGGGCTTGTTTGTTCAACGAAGATCAAAAGGCATCGAACAGAGTATGTTTTCCTGTTTACTTTAAACTATACTCAATATTTCGGTTCACAACCCATACTGACAATCTTCAATTTGAATTTTCCACAGTCTTCGGTGCTTTATCACGAAATGTTCCTTCGCATCAAAGAAGGAATGGCACAAGAGTGGGAACGACGTCAGCGGCTTGAAAATAAGTTGTCAAATCTCCGGTCCGAACTAAACTCCGTAAGGAAAGAGCATGCCTCTTGCGTTGATCGGATGGGGAAAATGGACAATCGGTTGGATCGACTCCGGTCCGAGCTGAATGAGGCAAAGGCTGAAACGAGCGGTTGGAGAACCAAGGCCGAGCTTCTAGCTGCAGAGAAAATGGCTCTCCAAGAACAGGCCTCGGCAGCTTAATAAAGAATCGGAGCCCTGTTTAAGGAAAATGAGTTCCATCGGCTCCAAGTCGAGTCGCTCAACCAAGACCGGGTGGCTCTAACCAATCGACTTCAGGAAGCAAAATCGGAAATCGCTGCTACTAAGGCCAAAGTTGATGACTTGATAGCTCAGTATAGAGCTGATGCTGAAGTAGCTCACGAGCAATCGAAGGCGTTGACCGAGTATACTCAATGCCAAACTCGCCTTTCTGTTCTCGAGGAGCTCCAAGCCCGTGGCTTCGATTTGTCTTCCGATGTCGCTGACATCGAAAGTCGAGGACAAAATGAGAAGAAAAACCTTTCCTAAAGAGTATGAAGACGGCTCGGACTGATATTGTCTTAATATCTTATAGCCTGAGTTATGTAAAGATCCCACCTTGTATAATGACATTTTTTAATATATTTCGAGTTTGTTCCTTGATTCTCATGCATCGAAATATCCTGCCTTAGCTAGGATTATAAATTGCGACCGACTAATTAATAGTTAACCCGGCCTTAGCCTTGTAGCGAGCTCAGAATGTGTTAATAACTAGTTCGCCCTTAGCCTTGTTGCAAATTCAAAATGGGTTAATAACCAGCCCGGCCTTAGCCTCGTCGCAAATTCGGAACGAGTTAAACGAGCTTTTATTTGCTCCGCGTTCAACCATTAAGCTTGTGTGAATCGGGGTTATGCCTTAGCAAAAATTAAACCCCTATCAAATAGATTTGATTTTAACTTTGTTTCGAAGTCTTGTTCTTTCGGGCTTCGATCAGATATGAGTTTTCAATTTGATTCGGCCTTGGCCGTAAGTCGGGATTGCCAGGATCGGTCTTAATTCTCTATGCGCTTTGTTAGCTTTAATAAGGCCTTAGCCTGATTTGCCGGCTTCGGAGTTTGCCTTGTTAGGTCTTATCCCCCCCGGTCTCGATGTGCGTCTTTCACTAATATCAATTATTGATAACGCAAAGATAATTAAATAAAAAGCCCTTAGGCTTGAGAACACAATGTAGGCATCAAATGACTTTGTTAATATTCATATACTTGTACATCTTCATTTGTCGGAGGGGAACAAGATCGATCTACCCGGGTACGGCTCTTTTGACCGTTTGACCCTTACATGAAATCCTAACAATCTTTGTTTAGCCCCCTCGAAATTGAAGCAATTAGCCCTTGGGCTTAAGAAATCATGAATTCCAGTAAATGATTAATCTATGTTAGCACGACATATGGTTGCCTCATTAAAAACCTTGCCGTAAAACCCAATTTGGGACAAAACCGGTCGAAGGGAAAAATAGTGCAACACGTGCTTTCAGTCCTAATACTTGGTGCTTAACTTGCTTGATATCGATCTGTCCTGCATACGTCAATACCAATAAAAATAAAAATAAAGTAAAAAAAAGGTGAAGTAAATTACCTTAACAGTAGTATCTTTTCAAGTAGCTCACATTCCAGTTATTTGGCAACGGCTTACCATCCGAAGTTCCAAGCTTGTATGAGCCCTTCCCGGTGACCTTTAGTATAATATAGGGACCTTCCCAGTCCGGTCCCAGTTTCCCTTCGTTAGGGTCTCGAGTATTAAGCGTGATCCTTCTGAGTACCAAGTCCCCTGCATTGAAGTGTCGAAGTCGAGTTCTTCGATTATAATACCTCTCGATTCTCTATTTTTGAGCTGCCATTCGGACCAAAGCAGCTTCTCTTCTTTCATCTAAGAGCTCCAGGCTAATATTCATAGCCTCTTTGTTGGACTCCTCGGTTGCATGCTGAAATCTGAATCTCGGTTCGCCTACCTTGACCGGTATCAATGCTTCGGTGCCGTATACTAAAGAAAATGGAGTGGCTCCGGTACTGGTTTTTTCAATCGTTCGATACGCCCATAAGACTTCAGGTAACATTTCCCTCCACCTTCCTTTAGCGTCAACTAACCTTTTCTTGAGGTTTTGAATTATAGTTTTGTTGGTCGATTTCGCTTGACCGTTGCCGCTGGGGTGGTACGGAGTTGACAATATCCTTTTGATTTTGTTGTCTTCGAAGAATTTGGTTACCTTATTGCCGTTGAACTGCTTTCCATTATCGCATACGATCTCAGAAGGCATTCCGAATCGGCAGATGATATGGTCCCATATGAAGTCGATCACCTCCTTTTCTCTGACCTTCTCGTAAGCCTGTGCTTCCACCCACTTAGAAAAATAGTCAGTCATAAAAAGGATAAACTGCGCTTTACCTGGTGCTCGAGGGAGCGGGCCTACTATATCCATTCCCCACTTCATAAACGGCCATGGCGATATAACTGAATGCAGTGTTTCAGCAGGTTGGTGGATGATCGGTGCATGTCTTTGACACCTGCCGCATTTGCGTACAAATTCCTTTGCGTCCTTCTCCATATCGATCCAGTAATAGCCAGCTCGGATTACCTTCCGAACTAATGAATCGGAGCCCGAATGATTGCCACAATCTCCTTCGTATATCTCTTTCAAAATATACTCGGTATCCCCGGGGCCGAGACATATAGCTAGGGGCCCTCCGAAGGTTCTTCTGTATAGAGCTCCATTATCGGCCAAACAAAATTGGGCCGCCTTTACACGCAATGCTCTCGACTCGTTGGGGTCGGGTGGCAACTTACCTAAGTTGAGGTATTCTACGTACTTGTTTCTCCAATCCCAAGTCAGACTTGTCGAGTTGACCTCGGCATGACCTTCTTCCACCACCGATCTAGCAACTGCATGACCTTTTCGGAGTCGATTTCTTCATCATCGACCGATGAGCCTAGGTTAGCGAGGACGTCGGCCTCGCTGTTTTGTTCCCGAGGTATGTGCTGCAAGGTCCATTCCTTGAACCTATGTAAAGTGACCTGCAGTTTATCCACATACCTTTGCATACGTCCCTCTCTGACTTCGAACGTTCTATTCACTTGGTTGACTACAAGGAGAGAGTCGCACTTGGCCTCGATTATTTCTGCCCCAAGGTTCTTGGCCAACTCTAGACCTGCAATCATAGCCTCATATTCGGCTTCGTTGTTAGTCAGTCTTATAGTCTTAATGGACTGTCTAACTGTGTTCCCGGTCGGGGGCTTGAGTACGATGCCCAACCCCGACCCCTTCGAATTTGAGGCTCCGTCTGTGAACAGAGTCCACACTCCTGAAGGAGTCCCCGATTTAGTCATGAGCTCTTTCTCGACTTGGGGAATGAGCGACGGTGTGAAGTCGGTGACAAAATCGGCCAGTACTTGAGATTTTATCGAGGTTCGAGGTCGATATTGGATATCGTACTCGCTGATCTCGATTGCCCACTTGGCCAGTCGGCCGGATAACTCGGGCTTATGCATAACATTTCTAAGTGGGTAAGTTGTCACCACGCATATCGGGTGACATTGGAAGTATGGTTTCAATTTCCTAGAGGCACTCAATAAGGCGAGTGCTAATTTTTCTAAGTGCGGGTATCTGGTTTCGGATTCTCCTAATGTCCTACTAACATAATAAATAGGAAACTACGTACCTTGTTCTTCTCGAACCAGAACTCCGCTTACCGCTATCTCCGATACGGCGAGGTAAAGATATAATAGCTCGCCTGTTTTTGGCGTATGCAATAGAGGCGGGATTGAAAGGTACCTTTTCAGTTCCTCTAAGGCATGCTGGCACTCCGGTCCCCATGAGAACTCGTTCTTCTTTTTTAACAAATTGAAGAACCGGTGGCTTCTATCCGACGATCTAGATATGAAACGGCCTAATGCTGCAATCCAGCCTATCAATTTTTGAACGGCTTTGACGCTATCGACGACTTTTATATCTTCGATGGCTTTGATTTTGTCCGGGTTGATCTCTATTCCTCTGTTCGAGACCATGAACCCGAGAAATTTCCCGGAGCCTACTCCGAACGCGCATTTTTCCAGGTTCAACTTCATGTTGTACTTCTTCAAAATGTCAAACGTTTCCTGCAAATGACTAAGATGGTCCTCTGCTCACAGGGACTTGACCAACATGTCATCAATATAAACTTCCATAGTTTTACCTAGTTGGCTTTCGAACATTTTATTCACCAGACGCTGATATGTAGCCCCCGCATTCTTAAGCCCAAATGGCATCACATTATAGCAGTAAGTGCCATATTTAGTGATGAAGGATGTTTTCTCTTGATCATCCTTATCCATTTGTATCTGGTTATACCCAAAATAGGCGTCGAGAAAGCTAAGAGTCTCGTGGCCAGCAGTGGCGTCGATTATACGATCGATGTTGGGCAAGGGAAAAGAATCTTTGGGGCATGCTTTATTTAAGTCCTTATAATCTATACACATCCTAAGTTTGTTTCCCTTTTTAGGTACTACAACTACGTTAGCTAACCATTCGGGATACTTTACCTCCCGAATGGACCCTATGTTTAAAACTTTGGTTACCTCATCCTGGATGAAGACCCGCTTGACTTCGGATTGAGGTCTCCTTTTTTGTTTGACTGGCCAGAATTTTGGATCAACACTCAGCTTGTGTGTCGCAATCTCCGGTGGTATGCCTGTCATGTCTAAATGGGACCAAGCAAAAGAACTTTCATTAGCTGAAAGAAAAGAAAGTAGCCCGGTCCTAAGCTCGGAGTCCAAACCCGAGCCCAGGTATACCTTTCGCTCGGGCGTGTCATGGCAGATCGAGATTTGCTCCAGCTCCTCGATTGTTGACTTGGTTGCGTCGGTCTCATCCGGGATGACAAAGGATTGGGGTGCCCCGATGCTATCTTCATCAAGTCGATCTTGATCACCCTCATCTGTCGAAGGCGGCTTTTGTGATTGCTATTTGGCCCTCTGTTGGGGAATGGTAGACTTTGGTGTCGCTTCTTCTACTGCGAACATTTCCCTTGCCACATGTTGTTCTCCGTAAACTGTGATGACCCCCTCGGCCGATGGAAACTTTAACATCTGATGCAAGGTTGAGGGTACGGCCTTAATATAGTGTATCCAGGGTCTTCCGAGCAGGGCGTTGTACCTCATATCGCCCTCGATTACACAGAATTTCGTTGCCCTGGTAGTTCCAGCGACGTTCACCATCAGTGTTATTTCTCCCTTGGTTGTCTCCGATGCCATGTTGAAACCGTTGAGCACCCGGACCTCGAAAATGATCTGGTTTGTTAGTCCCAGTTGTTCAACGACCCAAGACCGGACTATGTTGGCTGAACTCCCGGGGTCGATAAGTACGCGCTTCACTCGAGTATCGTATATCAACATCGATATCACCAATGCGTCGTTGTGAGGTTGTGTAAGGCCCTCAATATCTTTGTTGCTGAAGTGCAGAGTTCCCTCCGTTGCATAGTCCCGAGTACGTTTTTCTCGGGTAATTGATATTTTGGTACGCTTCAGTACCGGTACTTAAGGAGCATCGGCACCTCCAATTATCATGTTGATTGTATGTTTTGGCTCTTTTTGATCTGCCGAACTGTCCCTATTTTCATAGTGACTCTTTGCTCGATCGCTCAGAAATTCCCGAAGATGCCCGTTCTCGAGCAACCGGGCCACCTCTTCTCTCAACTGTCGGCAATCTTCCGTTCTGTGTCCGTGAGTGCCATGATATTTGCATACAAGGTTGGGGTCTCTTTTGGCGGGGTCTGTTTGCAATGGCCTTGGCCATCTGGTGTCCTTGATGCGACCAATTGCTGAAACGAGGGTTGTCGAGTCGACATTAAAATTATATTCAGACAACCAGGGTGCTTCTTGGCAATCACTGGTTTTCTCGAAGTTTCCTTTTGGCAACGGCCTCCTGTTCCTTTGATTGGTGTCGTACCTATTTTCTTGTCTCGGGATGTTATGTCCCCTCGGTACACTCCTCCGATCTTCTGGGTATGGCCGGTGCCTGTCTCGGTTCGACCTTGGTTCTTGAAAGTTCTCCCTTCGAGGTCGATCAAAAGCTTTAACCGTATAAGAGGAGCCCAATGCAACCCCGACTTGGTCATCTTCTATTCTGATCTTCGACTGATATCGGTTATGGATGTCCGCTCAGGTAATGGCCGGGTACTCAATCAAGCTCTGTTTAAGTTGCTGAGATGCCGCAGAACTGCTGATATTGAGCCCTTGAGTGAAAGCTTGCACGGCCCAATCGTCTGTGACCGGTGGTAGGTCCATCCGCTCCATTTGGAACCGAGATACGAACTCTCTTAATGTTTCGCTGTCTCGTTGTCTGACTTTGAACAAGTCCGATTTCCTCGTCTCGACCTTGATAGCACCTGCATGGGCCTTGACGAAGGTATCAGCGAGCATGGCGAAGGAGTTGATGGAATTTGGTGGTAAATTGTGATACCACGTCATTGCCCCTTTAAAAAGGGTTTCTCAAAATTTTTTCAGGAGGACGGACTCGATTTCGTCGTCCTCGAGGTCATTCCCCTTTATAGCACATGTGTAAGCTGTTACGTGCTCATTTGGATCCGAAGTTCCGTTATATTTAGGAATTTCGGGCATGCGGAACTTCTTCGGAATCGGCTTCAGAGCGGCACTGGACGGGAAAGGTTTTTACATGAAATTTTTTGCGTCCAAACATTTCAACACAGGAGGTGCTCCCGGTATTTGGTCTACCCTCGAATTATATGTCTCGACTTTCTTGTCGTTAGCTTCGATCCTTTTTTCTCCTGTCTCGACCCTCTTAGTCAACTCCTCGAGCATCTTGAATATCCCGGAGTTGATTCCTGAGGTGTTTTCTTCTGGTTGTGGTGTGACCCGCTCGTTATGTTCGGCTACCACTTGAGGAAGAACGGCTTCGGCTCCGCCCGGGTTCTGAATACGGCTTTGTAACTGGGTTATCGCTGCTTGCTGGGCTAGTAGCATATCAAATATTACTTTGAGGCTAACATCATCTTCCCCACTTTGCTGCATACCCGAGTGGTTCTCCCCCCGAACACTGTGCGATGGGCTGGGGGCTTGATCGGTATCGACTGCCATTTGGGAGTTGGCGTCGATTGGGACCTCGTTTCTGGGCATACCGTTGTTTTCGCTTTGGTGGTTGAATTCGTTGTTGACGGGAAGTGAGTGAGACATGATTAGGCTATAACCTATAAAACAGAAGATTCTGCAAAGAACAAGCATAAAGTAGTGCGTGAAAAAGGAATTGTATCAAAAATTCGCTAATATCCTTAGCCCCACGGTGGGAGCCAAACTGTTTACCTTTAAATCCGGGTAACAATTGAATTTGTTGGTGCTAAGGATCCGTGAATCAATTTAATACAATGTAAAGTATAATGTAAACGATTGAAAGATAATAGATTAAAAGAATAATCAAACCACAGAGATTGAGTAGCTGGCGATGAAATATAAACAAAACTTGCTGAATAGTGATAATGAACAGCAGTAGTGAATAGCAGTAATTCTAATATTTTCTCTCAGTCTGTCTTGTCCTCTTACAGTGAAGGTCGAATGCCCTTCTTATAGGCAGCTAAAAGAGCCTTAAACATGGTAAAAGTCTAATTACAGAGTAAATCCCTTTAATTACGGGATGAAATATCCTAAAATGGTGCCTTAACGTCTAATACGGTTGAGATATTTACTCCTGGCGAGATACCAGGAATCCGCAAAATATCTGGTTCGAATCTGATTCTTTGTTACGAGACGTGCCCTGGCCGGCCGATATCGGCTGCCCCGTTTCGGCTGCACCAGCCTCCGTACCCGATTTGTTGACTTCGGACCGAGGCAGTCCGACCTCATACTACGCCCGGGCCCGACTTCACTTGATTGTGTTCGACCCAATACATGCTCACTATTGAGCCCTTCGCGACAGATAAATAGAATTTTATAACGATCTAACCAGTTGTTTTGAGTTCTAATATTTTGTTCTGTGATTTGAGACATGAGTAGATTCGCACGACATTTACATAACTTGCACATGAGGTTGGTCCAGATTCCGAGAGGTTTGAGAGTGATTTGGTCTAACTAGAAGCCTTAGGGGCCGCTTGGTTCCAGGGGCGGATACACATGGTTACAAGCGGTGTCACGTGACACCGCTTCGCGGAAAAATTTCACTAAATATATCTATAAATGATAAATTAAAAACGAGATAACAGTTAAATTCCATTACAGTGACATTATTTGGACAAGCAAAGGTGCTCTAGTCCAGCGATAACCCAGTTCAATGTGTGATGTGGGTTCGAGTCTGTGAATATGCTTAGCTTATGCACTTTCCCTAAACACGCAAAGACAATTTAGTGAAAATCCAATAAAAAAGATAAGAAAAAAGAAAAGAAAAATCACAACAGTAGCTCTAAAAAACTTCATTATTAAGTATAATATATTTAAAATAAAATTGTTATTTTAACAAAAATAATTAATAATATTCTAAGTGTTTTACACGTCAAACGTTTCTCGAAAACATAGTTTATCTTCCGAGTTAGTGTTATACAAACTTTTTTCATTTGTAATTTTTCTTTTAAGTGTGGCATCACTTACACAAAATCTTGTGTACGCCACTGCTTGGTTCATGAGATAAGGTGGTTTAGAATTTGGGATTAAATTTATTTCATGTTTGGTTTGGGATCTTATTTAAATCAGGATAAAATTATACCACAAACTAAGATTAAATTATCTCATTTCTTAGGTGGGATAACTAATACTGAAATTAGTTATCCTGGGATAATATATCAAAATGACCATCTTACCCATAAATTTTACATGAATTTCAATGAGAAATGACTAGTACGGGCCTAACAAATTACATTTCGCCCTAGTTCGTCTGTTTCTCCCATTTCCATCTGTGGTAGGTGTCTTTGGAATTGCACGAGGATCAGTTATTATAAGGAAAGAAAATCGTTCTCGTATTTGGAAAATAACCTTTTTGAGATTCCCGCAAAGAATTATAAATGAGGAAAAAACAAAAGAAAGATGATAAAGAATATGGTAAGTGAAACAAAAGCAAAAGAAATATAAATGATAAAATAGGAACGATTATGAAAAGCAAGTTTTATATGCAAATTTGATTTTTTTCAAGATGATATGACCAAGAACCGCAAGAACTGGTGGCTTTCTATTTTAGTTATTTATTTCATTTGGAATTCTATATAATAAAATGTAAACGTTAATAAACTATGATACGTTATAGAGAACTTTCATAATATAAATGTTTAAACTAATTTTGTATTTTTCATTTTAATTTAGACCACGTGAAACACGGACAAATTGTCTAGTATGATTGTATTAATCCAATGGAAACTCAATCAAGTGCTGAAATGTCTCTTGATTATGCTACTGCCTCAGATTTATGGCACTCAACAAACAACATGGCTAGGGGATAGAATAACAACACTCCAGCAACTTGTTTCTCAATTTGAAATATCAAGGTTAAAATCGGAAACAAGAAATTTATTCGGCTTTATCCAATTTCAAACAAAATACATATTTTGGATTATACGTAGTATGTTCCATTTTTAATCCAATGATCCAAACAAAACAATATCACTAAATAATCAAAGGATTATAATCCCAAGATAACTTTGTCCGTGAACCAAGCAACCTTTAAAAATTAAGAGAATTGACCAAAGTAAACATATTGGGAAAACGAGCTCGGATTCTTGATTTGAAGGTTCCAATAAGTTCGTATGATAATTTTGAACTTGTACGTATGTTTGGATTGGGTCTCTGATGACCCGAGAAGGATTCGACACTGTTGGTTGATAGTTGGCAATTTGAAGAACTTAAAAGTTCATAAGTTTGACTAAGATTTGACTTTTGTGTTATTACGTCTTTCCGCATGTTTCTAGTCTAGGAATAAGTTCATATATGGTATTTGAACTTGTCGGAATAGTTTGGAAGAGTCTCGGAGGGTTCGGGTAATGATTTGGACGTATCTTGTGAGAGTTAAAAGTTGGAGGACTTAAGAAAGTATATGATTTTGATTTGATGCTTGATTCTTGATTGTGATAGTGTCATACATTTTTTGAAACTTTAAACAAGTTTGTATAAGTTACTGTAATGACCCAACCGGTTGTTTTGGCCATTTGCACTTAGCTCAACGGTTTGAGGGCATGAATAGCTCCATATGATGTATTATGACTTGTGTGTATCGTCGGTTTCGGTTATCGGGTGATTCGGAATTTGTTTGAAAAAATGAATTTCATGTTTGAAGCTTTAAGTTGGAGGAGTTGACCAAGTTTGACTTTTGTGTATTTGACTCCGGAACAGAGTTTTGATGGTTCAGTTAGGTCTGGATGGTGATTTTGGACTTGGCCATATGCTCGGATTTGCATTTGGGTGTTTCTAGAAGGTTTCGGCACTATTTGGCGAAAGTTAAAAATTTGAATGTTTGGAATGTTCATAAGTTTGACGGGGAGTTGACTTTGATGTTATCGATTTCGGATTGTTGTTCCAGGAGTTGGAATAAGTTCGATATGTCATTTGGAACTTGTACGCAATATTTGGATTCATTCCGGATTAGTTAGGCTTGAATCAGATGCTTTGTTCGATGTTTGAAGTTTATGAACTTAAGAGATTGATCTTGATCAATGATTCGTGGTTTTGATGTTATTATGTGTGAATTGAGGCCTCGAGTAGGTCTGTAATATATTTTGGGGCTTGTTGGTATTTTCGGACAGGGTCTCGAGGGGCACGAGTGAGTTTCGGGGTGGTTTCGGACAATTCTAGACCATCTTTGGTTACTGGCTTTTGGCCACAGGGGGTGTGCATCGCGATCACGGACTTTGGGTCGCGTTCGGGAACAGCAAATTGCTATTTTGGGCACAGTGAATCACAATCTCGGAAGTCTTTTCTCGATCGCATTGAAGAAAATTATGCTGTCATTGACCCAACTTTGGAAGCTTATATCGTGCAATCTAAAAGAAATTTGAAGATGATCCAAAAATAAAAGTTGTAGTCCTTTATGATTAATTTTCAAAAAATTAATTCGTTTGTCATTTGGAAATTTGTGCGAAAAGTTATAGCTGATATACTACAGACTATCTGAGAAAAGTTTGGGAAGGGTAATGGAAATTTGTTCATCGCAGTCGCGGGGAAATGGCCGCGATCGCGAAGGGTGAAATGTGTGTTGGAATTTTTTTTAATCACGATCGCGATGTTGGTGACCGCGATCACAGAGGGTACATTTGAAGCAGTGTTTAAGGTACTCTATTTCGAAGGTCTTGGTCATTTTATCATATTTTGAGCTATGGAGCTCAGATTTGGCGATTTTGGAGGCGATTTTTACCACATGGATTGGGGTAAGTGTTTTCTACTTGATTTTGATTATATTTTATAAATCTATTATCTATTTTAGCAGTTAGATTATGAATTTTAAAGAGATATTGGGGTTTTTTTTCTTCTAAACATTCCTAAAGTGAGTTTTGAGTTTTGAAATGTGCTAGTAAAGTGAAGTGTCAACTTGAAGGCAATTCAGAAAAAAATTGGAGGAAATAGGACAACTTGGTATTAGATTGGATTAGTATGGTGATGGTATGCTCGGTTCTTTTTGTTTTTATGATGTGATGAGGCTTTACAGGATTTTTGTTGCAATACTTATGGGTTTGGCGACCAGCGTGACTTGGTTGAGTTAGAGAGATTTAGTTCTGATGGTGTGGTTATGTGCATATGGATTTCGTAGAGATCTCGATGATTTCTACCACGTGTTGAGATGGATATTTTCTACCGGCATGAGGAGTATGTTGCGTACTGTGATTTTCTCCTGGATGGGATAAAGTGAAGGTTTCTAGATAATTGAGTATGTATTCTGCTTTTGACTCAGAGTTCATAATGAGGTTCTCGTGTTTGGCCTGATACAGGCGGTGCGTGGTGTGAGATTGGGATTTGCATGTGCAAGTATATGGTTCAGTTTCGAAAGGAAGGACATGAGTTTATGCAGCAGAGACATTTTTAGATGGTGAGAAAAAAGTTGGCACTATTTGGCATTACCTGAGAAGAGTGTACATTCAGAAGGTGCACTGAGTTTTGACTTATAGATGCTTCATTGGTATTCTAGTGCTCGCCTGGTTGATCGACTGCTGATATTTAGATTTTTTTTATGTGGTACAGAAGAATTATACAAGTATTCCTCGTGGGATGATCGTGTATGAGAGATGTGTTAGACATTCAAGTGGTAGAGTTGGTATCAACTATGGTGATTCGTATGTTCTATGGATTTGGAGACTGGGAGTTCTCAGAAGAACATTGTTTCGTGGTTGTGGATTGTGAAAATGTGGCCAAAGTTAGCCAGCTGGTAGTATGTCTTATGGTTAGGTCATCGTGGATTGATATCTTGTTTGGAAACGATGAACTATTTGTATGTTGAATTGCGGATTGTAGCTGTAGTCATATAGTGTACACATGTATATATACCTACATGTTTTTCTCTCTTGTCCATATGCATCATATAGATATTTTATCTCCTGTTCATATGCATATATCCCTACATATGGTTTCTCGATATGGACTAAGGTTGTGGCACGTGAGTTGTCCATGTGTAGAATATGTAGTGCATGTTAAGTTGTCTGTGTGGCGCATGAATTTGGATTCATCTCTTCGGAATCACGTGATTACCAATGTTACAATGGACTGTATGTGCACAGGTTGTGAAAAAACGATGTGTTTCTTGTTTGTTTGATACATGGGATTCGATTGATGAGTTTTGAGCATAAATGTGAAGCTTTATTTTATTTAAGAGAATTATGTATGCCTATTCATGTATTACATGATACATATGTGCATATCATCTTAATATACTATTTCATGCATTTTACACATGCATAGGACTTGTTACAAGTTTGTTGGATAGTGGAGGGTGTTGGTTGATGTAAAGATTGAGTCTTTATCATGTATGAATATTCTAGATCAAGCAGAAGCATTCGTATAAATTCTATTTGGGACTAATGTGAAGTTCGAGCCTGTGTCATGCATAGACACCCTAGACTCATATAGAAGTATACAAGTTGATGCTACTTGGTGCATATCTCCTTTTATGTGGACTTGGTGCATTTGTATATGCTTTTAGTCAGATTATTTAGAAAGCATGCTTATTACGTTCATCTTTGACTGTATGTCTTAGTAATGATATTTGTTATTTTTGCTTGTTGTTAGTCGTTTCTCTATTATCATATATGCTTTTGAACTGCACAAAATATATAAAGTGAGTATCTTTTTACTAAACCTCCCTACTACTTCACGAGATTAGCTTGATACTTACTGAGTGTATGAGTTCGAGCGTAATCATACTACACTTCTGCACCTTGCATGTAAATTTTGGGGCTGAGATGTTGCGGAGTTCAAGGGAGAGCATTGAACTTGTATTTTTATTTACGTATATTCAAACAGATAATGTATTTATTTTATATCAATATTAAAATCCTAATCTTAGTTGCTCATAAATTGTATCACCAGTTCTTGGGGTAGTTTGTATCAAAGTTCGCATTCTTATTTTATTTAATTTAATGATCTTCAGTTTGACTTGTGTTTACGTTTGTTGGCTTGCCTAGTGACTTGGGTTAGGCGCCATCACGATCCCAGTAGGATTTGGATTATAATAAGTTGGTGTCAGAGATCTAGATTCATAGGTCCTATTAGTCATGAGCAAAAATGTTTACTAGAGCATATCAGTATGATGACGTCCATACTTATCTTAGGGAGCCTATGGGGCATCTAGGAAATTTCTTTTTCTTTCTTTCTTCTTTATCGTGCAACTTTATTTCATCTTGAATTCTAAATCTTCAGTTTCCTTCTATCCATTCGTATATAATGTTGAGAAATCATTATCAGTTGGGCAACAACACCTTATGATAATGTTCATGGATGGGGTGTGGGATGCTTTCCCGTGACATGGTGGTAGGTTCGTATAAAGGACTTGTGGTCAGGTGTAGACTGTAACTTTGCCTCGGAGGACACAGTAAGGTTATCATGTTATTTAAGCCTCTTTAGCCTGGTAGTGTCCGTAGAAGTGAGAATGATAGCATAGTGAATTTTGCGATAGCTATATTTTCACAGTTAATTGCTCGAGAAATGAGCGAGTGCCTCCACATCCAATTTAGAGAGGATGTTGCCAAAAATAAGTGATAGAGTTGACAAGACAACCATGTAATAAGTGTTATGTGTCAAGGAATACACTTAGAGAGTTTGGGTATAACGAGAATGATTTGCTTGAAATGCTTAGATTCCTATCTTGGACTCTATAGTACGATCTATGATATAAAGAAAGATGTAACCTTTTAAATGCCCGTGTAGACTTCAAAATAATAATGTGATTGATAATACACCATTAAGAATGGCTCTACTAGATATGGCTCCAATATATCCTAGGATATTCTGAAACCTTAGGCTCTGATACCAAATTTGTCACGCCCTAATCTTTCAAGGCGGACAAGGCACTCGATACCTTAACATGATCAAGCGAACCAACGTTTCATGACTTGCTATTTATATCCCACACATGATTTTGAAACATAAAGCCTTTTAATTTTTTTCCTTCTTAACTTGAAATCATTAAATAGTTATTCGTACATGTCATATGAGACCTCAATAGGAAAAGACAAAAATATACTCTAACTCACACGTGTCTATGGATCCTCTAAGAAAATATGAATTAAATAAATAATAAGCCCTGACTATACCTTGAAGAAAAACTAGATTCTAAGACATCCAAAGAAAACCCCAAATATGTCAAGACCCAAAATCCAACTAGCACCTAACCCAACCCGCTAGGTAAGCCAACTAACAGTGAACACAATCCATATGAGATTAATAAGAAATCAATGATGAATTAACTAAACTTTTATACAATTACCCAAGGACTGGTAGTACAAGTCATGAGCTGCTAAGACTTAGATTTATAAGCTGGTGTGAAATAAATACAACATCTGTTTGGAACGTACATAAACAAAATTTGAATCTAAAACTACTACGGACAAGTGGTAGCTATATCCGAAATGCAGGTACACCGTCAAAGCCAGCTCCCTCCACGTACAGCAGAATGAACTCCAAGATCTGCACGCAAGGTGCAGAAGTGTAGTATGAGTACAACTGATCCCATGTACTCAATACCTGTCATAACTAACCGCAGCGATGTAATAGAAGCAAAAATTATAAATGATACCCGCTTTCACCTGTACAAGTTCATAAATTCCATCAAGTATAGATAGAAATATGATCAAATTATGAAATCAAATATAAAACCACCTTGGTGCTGTAAACTTTTCTTAACATATTCTGCTCGGTCAACCGTCCAGTATATAAGGAAAATATGCAAATAAATAAGGTAAACAACCAAGGAAATTTCAAGTAAAGATGAATGCAGTAACCACACATCAATACGTTTGCAGCGTGCAACCCGATCCAAATAGAAATCACATCACGACTCTAAAGCCCTCAATAGAATCTCAGTAACCAAATCAAATCAATATCCAGCTCTCACAGAGCTCACATCAACTAGAAACTCATCGGTTTCTCACAATCCGCGTGTACATCATCAAGAGAAACATGAGAGAGTGACCCTAGGGGGATGGATCTATATCCACACGCAGCACGGACAATTCAATATGCTATCAGCCAAACGTGGTCACATGCTCAATATCATAATCTGCCCGGCATGGTCACATGCTCAATATCACAGATCCGCCTGGCGTGGTCGCAGGCTACATCACAATCTGCTCGGTGTGGTCGCAGGCTATATCACAATCCGCCCGGCATGATCACATGCTATATCACAATCCGCCTGGTGTGGTCACAAGCATAACGACACAATCCGCCTGGCGTGGCACGTGCATAACAACACAATCCGTCCGGCGTGGTCACATGCATCCTCTCCAAATCATATCACACAAAAGAAAATATACAAGAAATGCATGTATATGATGAATGAATATCAGATTTCATGCTCTTGGACTGGTATAAGCGGCATGCGACGGTGTACGCATGTGCAATGTGTGCTATCATAGTTCAAATCGACAATTTCATCACAAAAATAGCAAATGTCAAGTTCAGTCAGAAGATTAGCCTCTATGTAACCTCAAAACATGGATCAAATAGCTCACAAAAAGGTTACAACTATGAGAAACATCGCAACTTAAAGCTTAATAATAAGTTCAAGGCATATCATAGCCTAAGCACTACCCGGTGCTCACACATGGGCTCAATCCCCTCACATATGTGCACCCATGGCACATAGCTATCACAAAAAAATAAAGTTTAGGTAATATACTTACCTCAAGCAAGCCAAACAAATATTGAGCAATCCAAACAACACTCAAGAAATGCCATTCCGCACGAATCAACCTCCGAACAGTTCGAAACTAGCCAAAAGCAACTCAAAAACATCAGATAATTCCTTTAGAAAACAAACCCATGTGATAAAGGTCGAATCTTTAATCAATATTCAAAGTCGACCAATATGTCAACCAGGCCCGCACCTTCGAACCCGACAAAACTCACATATTCCGATAATTCATTCAAATACGAGTCTAAGCATACTAATTTCGCTCAAGCCCGTCCCTAAATCGATGTTCAAAACCCAATTATTCACTTTCGGAAAGTTTAGAAAAAAATCACAATTTCTCTTTTGAAATAATCAATTAAATGCAAAAATCAAAGATGGAATCTTGTATATAATCAAAACTGAGTCAAAAGTACTTACCCAAATCCACGTGGTGAAACTCCCCTTCAAAATCGCTCAAATCCGAGCCCCCAAACTCAAAATGTGATAAAATAACCCAAACCTTTAAAATAGAGTACTTTATAATCATTGCTTCAGGGATACTCATTGCGATCATGGGAAGTCCTTCGCAATCATGAAAAAGTCACAGCTCAAAATTACTCTACGGGTCCGCGATGTATACCACGCGAACGCGATGCACTGATCATCTAACACTACGCAAACGCAGCCTAGACCCTTGCGAACGCGAAGGCATAACCTCTAGCACCCAGATCAACATTATGCGAATGCGATGCCACTAGCGCGAACACGATGCTCAAACCCCTACAACCTACACGAACACGATCATCCAGACGCAAACGCGAAGAAGAAAATAACCAGCTCCAGAATTAACCTACGCGATCGCGTCTACATCTTCGCGATCATGAAGAACAACTGAGACATCAGAAAATAGCAAAAAACCAGCAATGAAATCATCCTCCGAAATTATCCGAAATCACCCCAAAACTCACTTGAGCCCCAGGGGACCTCGTCCGAACATGCTAACAAGTTCCAAAACATAATACGATTCTACTCGAGGACTCAAATCTCACATAACAACATTGAAATGACAAATATCTCCTTAATTCATACATAATGAATTTTTGAATTTTCAGCTTCCAAAAATCGTTACAAAACACATCAAATTAACTCAGAATGACCTGAAATTTCGCACACAAGTTCCAAATGACATAACAAACCTATTCCAACTCCTGGAACAACAATACGAACCCAATATCATCAAAGAAAACTTCCAGTCAAACCTATGAGCGCCAAAACCTTCTAGAAACATCTAAGTGCAAATTCAGGCATACGCTCAAGTCCAAAATTACCATACGGACCTAACGGAATCATGAAAACTCTGATTTGAGGTCAATTACATAAAATTCAAACTTGCTCAACTCTTCCAACTTAAAGCTTCCTAGTTGAGAATCATTCTTCTAAACCAACCGAATCACCCGAATTCTAAAACTGACGATACACACAAGTATGAATACACCATACAAAACTACTCATGCCCTCGAACCCCTGAATAGAATGCAAATGCTCAAAACAACCGATTGGGTCATTACATTATGAGATGGGGTTCACCAAGTGACTGAGAATATAAAGGAAACGCCTAAAGAGGGTCCATATCGTCCGAAGTAGCACTGCCTGCAGTCACGAGAAGATGCAACACCCCGACAAAAAGGGACGTAAGTACATGATGAATATTACTAATATGCTTTGTAAGTTCCCTCATATTAAAATGTGACAAGAAACATATATTTAAAGGAAGCATGGAGAGGTAATATGCAATGTAAAATAAAGAAACATTTCATATAAACCTTGTAGAATTTATGCTTTAAACAAACTTACTATTTTAGGTGGGAGTTTATTACACACCGACAAGGGGTGGAGGGGTCACCATATGTACACTTATGGAAGGCGAGTACCTTTCTTGTATCAACAAGGGTGTTTCCCTACATCATGTGGTTTGATATTCATTAAAATTTGCTAGCAATAATCCCAACAAAGGGAGACTATATAATTGTTCAAGCCAATGGTATGACCATAGCCTTAGACCTACACGTGTAGGTTAAGATATTGGCCTCTTCAATCAATACCTTCTCGGAAACAAATAACACTCCCAAATATTTCTTAAACTTTGGTACCTTCCTCCTAAAATAATTTGTCTTTGAGTTAGGATTGATAGCCATATATCATTTTATTTTATTTTATTTTCATTTGCATTTGTCATTTGAAAACCATAAACTCATGTCCATGTTTTCTTGAAAGCTTAGCATCATATGAATTTTAATTTGAAAATCTTGAATCATATCATAAATATTTAGTCATATAGAGAATTTCGAGGAAAATAATTCTGTGAAAGGGGTTTAGACAACACACCTCAAACATTCCTTAATGGCTCAACTTCACCCAACCAATTCTATAACATCAATCTAGAATAATATAAATCATTTGAGTCAAGACCAACTAGAAAACCCAGGATTAAGTCGCTTAGGCATTTCATCAAGCACCCAGTGTAACACTAATATTTTCCACCTTTATTAATGGTGATTCTTTACCCAAAAATTACTAGTTATACCAATCAATGACCTACAAACACTCTTGGGATATCACCAAATTACATAAATACTTGCACAACCACAAATAACCTCAATCTATTTGATCTTTGACTATAAATGTATATTTTAGTGCATTGCTTACTTTACATTTTAGTGTTTTAATAATTAATTGTGTGACATTTGAGCTTAATTGAGTTAGTTTTATATTTAGGATCATTGGAATGCACAAAGAAATGAAAGTTGCACAATAAAATGTTGAAGACATAAGAAAAGAGCATGAAAAGGAGAAAATCGGAGCAAGACAAGGGTACCTCGCCCTGCCTGGTCTAAGGCGCACTCAACCTCGCCCCAGACCTCGCCTAGAAAATCGAAGCAAGACAAGTCCCTGCCTGGTCTAAGGCGCACTCAACCTCGCCCCAGACCTCGCCTCGCCTAGTCTAACGCATGCTCAACCTCGCCATGGACCTTGCCTCAACTGGTCTAAGGCGCGCTCAACCTCGCCCTAGACCTTGCCTCGCCTGGTCTAAGGCGCGCTCAACTATGCCACAGACCAGGCCTCGCGAGCTCTAAGGCCCGGTCCCCATTCCGCGAATAAATTATTTTCTACTTCTCTTTGGACTTGGAAACTCCTACCCTAGCCTATTAATACACCCTACACATGATTATTAAGGAGTTGATCAATTTTGGAAGCGGCAAAAGGCATAGAAACACAAACGGAGCACGGAATTCATCGATTCTTCCATCATTCATCTTGTATTCATAGCTTATATGTTTAAAAACAACATTTTAATTGTTGTCATTAACATGAGTGGATAAAAACCTCATTATTCTGGGGTTATGGGTCGTTATTCACTATTTTAGTTTGATGGCTGATTATTTTGCTTGAATTATCATATTAATTAATTTATTTAATCTTGCACTTAATTATTCTATTGCTTAGCTAAGAATAGAATACTATTTACGAATTTATAGTTGAACTTTAAAGTGGAAACTATAGATTGAATATAAGATTGAATAGAGTAAGTTCTTGAATCCGGGCTTCAGAGAATAAATTCGCGATTAGGATAGACATATTCTCGTTGCCTTACTTGGTTATTTTTGCAGGAAATCTACATGCGTTCTTGTTAATTCTAATTCTCTAGACATAGAGTATTAGGTAGGCTTGAATTGGTGAGCGAAGCATCGAAAGAACTTCGTGAGCATAATAAACCCTGTTAATCAAAAAATTACATAAGTTAAGTGATTAAATCAACCGGAAGAATGCAATAGGAGAGACATTAATCCCATAGCCCCGGAATATCCCCGTCATATCGAATTCATTCCTACGTGTTTATCTGCTCTACTTGCATTCATGTTCTCGTATTTGCTTATTAATTTCATAGTAATTTAGTTAGTAAATACCACAATCATCTTCCTCAAAAACCTCTTGAACAAATAACTCGTACCTAGTTTAGTTTAGAAAGTAGCGGATCATAAATCCTCGTGGGAATGTACTTTTTTATCACTTTATTACTTGTCGACCGCTTATACTTGCGTGTACATTTGTACCCAACAAGTTTTTGGCGCCATTGTCGGGGATTTAGAAATTAGCTACTTGTCTGAAATAAGATTTCTTTTTCGAGTTTTAATTTGTTTTACTTTTTCTGACTCTACAGGTATTCACCTTAAATGATCAGAAGAAATAATAATTTAAGAAATCTTCCTCCTCCTGATCCTTAACCCAAAAGACTTTTTCACAAGTTAAGGAGGGAAGCGAAAGCAAGATCAAGAACTCCAGAGATGGGCATTTTAGTCCAACCACAATCAATTGAGATGGTAGAGAATGATCAGAGTCCAGTGATTTAGGCCGCAAGGCCTAGTCTCGCGAACATGACTCAGTATATCATGAAGCCTGGCATAACTGTGCACTTCGAGCTGAAATAGTACATGGTGCATCTGATTCAATTCACAGGACAATTTGTGGGTTTGTCGAATGAAGATCTGGAAAGGCACATACATAATTTATTAGAGATTACAGACACATACAATTATCCGAACGTCTCGAAGGACTATGTCAGACTGACTTTGTTTCCCTTTTCTTTGATGGGGGAAGCAAATGAATGATTGAACAAGGAGCCAGCAAACTCAATCCGTACATGTAACGATCTAGCACAAAAATTTCTCAGTAAATTCTTTCCCACAAAGAAAACAAAGTCATCGAGAAGCCAAATTCTGGGGTTTCAACAAAAAGATGGAAAGACTCTGCGTCAAGCCTGGGAGAGCTATAAAAAGCTTCACAGAGATTGTCCGCCCACTGTCAAACTGATGAAGTGTTGGGATACACTTTTGTGGATGGGTTGGATGAGACCTCCAAATTGAGTCTAGACATAGCTTGTGGAGGAAGTTGCATACAAACATCATACAATGAGATTCAGACTCTATTGAACAATTTCACTGCAGACGATCATAACTGGCAAGGTGAGGTTGAACCAAGAAGAACGATAAGACAGAAAACTGCAGGTACACTCGAACTGGATGAGATGTCAGCCAAGCAAGCAGAGATTGCAAAGCTAATAAACCTAGTGGCTAATATGGCTATGGGTCAAGGGCATTAGATGCAACAAGTTAAAAGGATGGTTTTATGTTGTGAAATTTGTCTAGATGTTCACAAGAGTGACCAACTTCCTGTGAATCCAGAATCTATTTATTATGCGGGCCAGCAGGTTAGAGGTCAAATGAACCAAAATGCACAATATGGAAACACTTATAATCCCAATTGGAGGAATCACTCGAACTTCATGGGGTAGAAATCAGGCTACTCAAATTCAATATAGACCCCAAGGAAGCTACAAAAGGCCATCACAACAGGTAGAAGAAGCACCAACAATCTACTAAAAAAGCTGTTAATTGACAATCAACAGCTGAGAAACTGATTTTTGAAATTTATAGAGGCGGATTGGGTAGTTGGCTGTAGAACAAAATACTCAATCTACTGGAGCACTCCCAAGTGATATTGAGAGGAATTCCATTGAATATGTGCAAGCAATCAATCTAAGAAGTGAGAGAGCATTTAGAGGAGGTGCCACATAAGAAAGATATGCCTATAGAAGATTTTGAAAGATTAATACCTAAACTAGTGGGAGAAGTTGTGAAGAAGGATGATGAGCACATGCAAGAGATAGGGTAAATGCCACCACCACCATTTCCTCAAAGGTTGAACAAATCGAAGGATGATTCCAAGTATAATAAGTTTTTAGATATCTTGAGCTAGGTTCATGTGAATCTACCTTTGGTTGAAGTGCTGCAAGATTTTCCTAAATATGCTAAGTATTTGAGAGACATTGTGGCCAATAAAAGAAGGTTGATAGAGTTCGAAACAGTTGAACTTACTAAAGAGTGCAGTGCTAGTATTAATTTGATGCCTTTATCTGTTTTTAAGCAGCTTGAATTGGGAGTTCCTAGGCCTCCAAAAATCACTTTACAACTAGTGGATAGGTCACTGGCAGTGCCGGAAGGGATTATTAAAGATGTGCTCGTACGAGTGGGGAAGTTATCTTTCCCGCATACTTCATTATACTTGACTACATGGAAGATGAAGAAGTGCCTATTATTTTGGGGCCACTATTCTTGGCTACTGGTGGAGCAATTATAGACGTGAGGGAAGGAAAGCTGAAGATGAGAGTACATGATGAGGAAGTCACTTTTAATGTGTACAAGACGCTTAAACTTGCCAAGCATTGTGAGAATTTGTGCATGATCCTGTGGTAGAGTCGAAGTTGAAAGAGCAAGGTCTTTATGTGGAGCCTAGTGGCAAGGAAAAGAAAATCGAGTTAGAAAAAGTGGTGTTGTGAGCTGATTGTGTAAAGGTAAAAGAGGAAAGGTTCAGGCAGGAAAGAGGAGATCATCCTCAAGCGTGAAAGAAGGCAAAACTCCATTGAAAGAGGAGGAAACGAAAGCGTCCAGCTTGAGCAAGTGGTTCATGTCGTGCCACGATATTAAATTAAGCGCTTCATAGGAGGCAACCCATGGTGATGCTGTAAATGTCAAGCCATGACATTAACTAAGGCGCTTGTTGGAAGGCAACCCAATTCATAGATTCGTTTAGTTTAATTTGAGTTTTTCTTTTTGCTTTTGGGTACTAACGAGTTGATTTTTGGTGTTTGAATAGGTACGGAAGCGAGATCGGGATGTCAAAACACTTAAAGGAGTCGAAAACAGAATGAATAATCGCGTGTGCATGCCCTGGACTATGCTTATCGAGTTAGGGACTTCACGTTACACCTATTGGTGCTTGCCCAAGAGTGAGCTCCAGCTCGCGAGACACCTCGCGCCACACCTGGCATCACCATTCCAGTCGCACGGGCAGCCTCGCTTCCTAGCTCGCGACGCCCAGGTAAGTCTTCTCTTCTCTCTTCTTTTATTTTTGTTTCACCCACTCCCACACAAGCACACACACCCCCTTGAACCCCCTGGGAATGGTATTGATTATTGAGTACATGAGTGGTTACACTCGAATCTCAAGCCGATTTGGGAAGGTGAGGGAGCTTACATCTAACTATTGCGTGCCAAGTGTTTATCAAAATGCCTCAAATGCTATTTTAGTCCCACTTGGAGCCCGAGACTCCGGGATAGATACACTAGTGGTTTTGTGAGCCAGATTAACATAAGAGTTTAAGTGTGGGGTGGCTCACCGGAGCCGGGGTATATTGTTAAAAGTATGGTGATTACGCTGTGCTTACATGCAAACTAGTTGATTGGATGATGCTAACGTACTTAAATTGTGCAAGATGAAGCCCGAGTAACCTTGATTTACCGGAAGGGCCATATGCTGAAATTTTAAGTGTGGTACGACCACATGTTGAGCTGATGAGGAGGATGCGATGAGTGACTACGGAGTTTTCTTACCGCCCTTTTGAATTTTAATTGCGTTTATATGCACTGAGGACAATGCATACTTTAAGTATGGGGTGGGGGATCCTCTGTGGCATGTAATAGTTGATTAATTGTTAGCTTCTTATTTTTATTTTAGTTTAGTAGTTTCTAGATTAGCTTTTTGTTTTCTATTTTAGCATAGCTTAATATATATATATATATATATATAGTAGTAGTTTTTCTTATTGATTTAGTAGTAGTAGTTTAATTTGATATAGAAAAAAAAAGCAAATTAAATTATACTACTAGTAGATCCATTATCGGAAAACTTTCTAAATTAGACTATAATCCCTAAAGAAAACTTTCTAGTAGATCCATTATCGGAAAAAGTCCAAATTTTTCAAGAAAAAATTTTGATTTTCTGAATTTTTGCTTTTTTTCTATATATATATATGTATATGTTTTTCTTATTGATTTAGTAGTAGTAGTTTAATTAGATATATAAATAAAAGAAAGCAAAATTCAGAAAATCAAAATTTTTTCTTGAAAAATTTGGACTTTTTCCGATAATGGATCTACTAGGAAGTTTTCTATACGGATTATATTCTAACCAAAAACAAAAAAAAATAAAAAATTGAAAAATCGAAAACCATGTCCTTTAGCTTTCTCTTTTTCATGGGGTGTACTTTGAACCGGGTAGTAGTTTTTTATTTTTATTTTTAGATTATATAAGGACTTAGGAAATAAAAGGAGGAAGAATGTGACAAGCGCAAAATACAACACAAAATTATTGTTCGCTAGTAAATGATAGTATAGTTAAATTATTGGCTCCACAGCGATTGGATTTAAACGGTATTCGAATAAGCTTTAGTTAATCACCAGGAAAATTAACACTTGATTGAATTATACCATGATTAACTACTAAAAATTAAGCAATTATCAGTTGATCACAAAAGACAAGAGTTAAGTAACACAAAAATATCAATGAAAGAAATAAGGGTAATTGACTAGACAGGTGCAAGATAATTGACTCGGATTCCAATTCTTGAATTAGTTCACTCTATAATATTGTTGATTCTCATGAATTCACCAAATAATTAGATTACACTTGGAGTTAAGGTTCCTCTCTCGATTAAATGTCAAATTCAGTAAATAATCCAATTGAAGCACGGTGAACAATTGCGACGAATAAAATGGGGGTTTAATCTAAGGGGTAACTTCTCATGAATATTTTTCTATTTTCTTGTCCGATTAATAATCAAGAGGCTCTTTCGATTACCTAGTTGAATCACGATTTTAAGATCTGACCAGTCGTTTTGAGCATTTGCATTTTGTTTGTTGGTTGAGGGCATGAGTAGCTTCATATTATGTATTATGACTTGCATGTATTATCGGTTTTGATTTTTGGGTGATTCAGAATTGATTTGGAAAAATGATTCTTATTTTAGAAGCTTTAAGTTGGAAGAGTTGAACAAGTTAGACTTTTGTGTATTTGACTTCTGATAGGAGTTTTGATGGTTCCGTTAGGTCCGGATGGTGATTTTGGACTTGGGCGTATGCCCGGATTTGCATTTGGAGGCTTCTAGAAGGTATTGGCACTATTTGGTTAAAGTTGGCAATTTGAAGGTTTGATAAGTTCATAGGTTTGACCGAGAGTTGATTTTAATGTTATCGGGTTCGGATTGTTGATCTGGAAGATATAGTAGGTTCGATATGTCATATGGAACTTGTATGCAAAAAATGGGTTCATTCCGGATTGGTCAGTCTTGACTCGGACGCCTGGTTCGAAGTTTGAAGTTTTTTTAACTTAAGAGATTGATTTGGATCGACGATTCGTGGTTTTGATGTTATTATATGTGATTTGAGGCCTCGAGTAGGTCCATATTATACTTTGGGACTTGTTGGTATGTTAGGACGGGGTCATGAGAGGCTCGGGTGAGTTTCGTGATGGTTTCGAATCATTTCTAGGCCCTTTTTAGTTGCTGGTTTTGACTATAAGGGTATGAATCGCGATCGTAGACCTTTAGGTCACGTTCACGAATATCAAATTGCTGTTTGGGCCTTGTGAATCGCGATTGCAGAAGCCTTTCGCGTGATTGCGTAGAAGAATTTCTGCTGTCACATGTCTGACTTTAAAAGTTTATATCTTGCAATCTATTAGGAATTTAGAGATAATCCAAAAATAAAATTTGTATCCCTTTATGTCTGAATTTCACAAAATCAAGCCGTTTATCATTTGGAGTTTTCTACAAAAATAAATTTCCATTATACTAGAGGTTATCTGGAAGAGCTGGGCAAGCTTGTTAGAATTTGTTCATCGCGATCGCAGGGACATGGCCGCGGTTGCGAAGAGTAAAAACTATGCTAGATTTTTTTGTCAATCGCGATCGCGAGGTTGGCTACCGCGATCGTCAAGAAAGACCCTTGGCAGTGCATTAAAACATCAAATTTCGGGATTTTGAGTTTATTTTCTTTACTTTTTGAGTTCTTGGAGCACAAGTAAGGCGATTTTGGAGGAGATAAACACCCAAATCTTGAGGGTAAATAATTTTTCTCTGTCTTTTATTTTATATATATATATATATATATATATATATTCATTTATTATTACACCTAATCAAGGATTTGAAGAGAAGAAATTGGGGTTTTTGTCTAAATTTTTCTAAAGTGAATATATGAGGTTTGAACATCGATTTGGAGTCGGATTTGAGCGAAATAGTATGCTTGGACTCATAATTGAATGGGTTGTTGGAATTTGTGAGTTTTGTCGGGTTTCAAGGTACGGGCCTGAGTTTGACATTTAGGTTGGCTTTGAGTAAGTGATTAAAAATTCTACCATTATTTATTGGATTTGTCTCCTAGGTTGATATGCATGGGATGGCATTTCTAAATTGTTGTTTGGCTTGCTTGATATTGGTTTTTGCTTGTTTGAGGTAAGTATCCTATTAAACTTGGTTGAGCCACTAGTTGCCAAAGTTATTTGTGATAACTACGTGCTATGGGCGCGCATATAGGGGTTTGAGACCATGTGCGAGCACTGGGTATTTACATGGTCGGGGTAGTTCTTAGACTATGCTATGCCTAGAATTGACTGTTAAGTTTTAAGCTATAGTGTTTCTCATATTTGTAACATTGTTATGAACTATTTGAACCATGTTGAGGTTAGGAATAGGCTAATCCCCTGAATAAACTTTGTATTTTCTATTTCTGTGATGAAATTACCGATTTGAGTTATGATAGCACACTTTGCACATGCCTAAGCTTGTTATTATATCAGTCCAGGAGCATGAAATCTGATATTCATTAGTCACATACATGTATTCATGTATATTTGCTTCTATGTGATATGATTTGGACAGGACGCATGTGACCACGCTGGGCGGATTATATTTTTATGCCTGTGACCACACTAGGTGGATTGTATTGTTATACGTATGACCATGCGGGGCAGATTGTGTTATGCCTATGATCACGCCGGGCGGATAGTGTTGTTATGCCAGTGACCATGTCAGGCGGACTGTGTTCTTATGCCTGTGACCACGCCGGGCGGATCCGTTATATTGAACCTGTGACCACGCCAGGCGGATTATGATATTGAGCATATGATTAAGCCGGGCAGGTAGCATGTTGAATTGGCCGTGCTAGCATGTGGATAAGGATCCATCTCCCTAGGGTCACCCTCTCATATTTCTCTCTTGATGGTGTACACGCGGATTGTGAGAAACCGACGGGTTCTGGTTGATATGAGCTCTAGGAGAGCTGGTATGCGCCTGAGAGACATGATGTGATTTCTATTTGGATCGGGTTGTGCGCCGCAATGAATTGATATTTGGTTATTGCATTTCATCTTTACTTGC
This sequence comes from Nicotiana obtusifolia, assembly GCA_002018475.1. Classification (NCBI taxonomy): domain Eukaryota; kingdom Viridiplantae; phylum Streptophyta; class Magnoliopsida; order Solanales; family Solanaceae; genus Nicotiana; species Nicotiana obtusifolia. The sequence continues at coordinate 29,479 of MCJB01036218.1, forward strand.
AATTTCCTTTACTGTTTACCTAATTTACTTGCATATCTTCCTTATATGCTGGATTGTTGACTGAGTAGAACACCTTAAAACAAAGAATTGTGATCACCAAGATGGTTTTACCGGTGATTTCCTGATTTATATATATATATGTGTGTGTGTGTGTGTGTGTGTGTGTATATTCTACACCTGTTAAATTTATGAACTGTACATGTGATAGCAAGAATCATTTATAATTCTCGCTTCTATTATCTCGCCATGATTAGTTATGATACTTATTGAGTACATGGGGTCGATTGTAGTCATACTACACTTTTGCACCCTGCGTACAGATCTTGGATTCGATGCTGCTATGTATGGCCAGAGCTAGCATTGAAGATGTACTTGCGTTTTGGTTATAGTTTCCACTAGTCCTTGGTAGCTTTAGATTTGCAAATCTGTTTATGTATATTTTGAACAGATGATGTAATTATTTCGTACCAGCTTTGTAAATTGTACGTCTTGGAAGCTCATGAATTGCACTACCAATCCTTAGGAGTTTGTATTGAAATTCAGCTACTATTACTCTGCTAACCTTGCGGGTTGGGTTAGGTGTCATCACGACTAGATGGATTTTGGGTCGTGACAAGTCGGTATCAGAGCTCTAAGTTCATACGTTCTACGAGTCAGGAGCAGGTGTCTAGTAGAGTCTTGCGGATCGATATGATGACGTCCATACCAATCTTCAAGAGACTACAAGCATTTAGGATAAACTTCCCATATTTCTTTCCTTATTGTGTGGGATTGATTCAGGTTGGAGCCTATCTCTTTGAATTCCTTCTACCCACTCGTATGCGTATGTGGGTGCTCGGTATCAGCTGTGCATCGATGACTTGTGATTCCATGGATGAGGTGCGAGATGTGTTTTTTATGTTTTCGAGATGGGCCAGTCTGGAGGACTTCACGCTAAGGTTGGACCGTAGATGGGCTCGGTAGTTTCAGCTGTGCAAACAATTGATTTTAGTCTTATATCTCCGGTACTATCCCTAGGAGCGGGATTTATGGCTTAGTAAGTGGTTGGATAGCTATATGATGAATATGAGGTGACTGCGGGATATGTTCAAATGGCTTTGATATTATGAGAAGGGTTGCTTGGGATCTAAAAAGGACTATTGGATGCTTGATTTCTGTCTTGATGTGCTGTACAATTTCAAGTTATGATCGTGTGAGGGAACTTTCATGTTGTTTATTTGTAGAACGAAGTAGATTCTCATGTCTTGTTGACGAGTTCACACTCGGGAAAATTAAGTGATTGCATAGTCGTTGTGGTCATGAAAGGGCATAGAGAGATACCAGTTTGAGGCTAAGCAGGTGGTTATCTCCTTCGGGATGTTCCAAGGGTGTGTGATTCTTATGATGATTATGTGGTGGATTTCTTTCTACCAGTGGGTTATATGTGTCGTAATTTGAGTTTGGATCATTTGAGGAAATTTGGCTTGACTATCACGAGGATGGGTATGAGTTCAGCAAGTGAATTGAGGTATTTTTATGATTTGTGTTACATAAGCTTATGAAGGATTTAGTTGAATTATGATACGGGATTATGGCAGTAATGGCGTAAGGGTATTGTGGGTTATCTGATGTTATGTTCTATGGCTTTGAGCCAAGTTGGGGAGTTTACTATCGACGAATTGATTTCATGGTTATGTGTTGTATTGGTTTCAGTCTGAGGCATATTGGAGGATCAATTATGACTTACAGAGGTTCGTTTTAAGGATTACTCGGTAAAGGAAATTCACGGATGTATGATGTATTATACTTTATGCACATATTGGGAATCTCGAAATGATTTGGGTTACTAATTGTGGTAGATGTAATGTGCTAAGAAAAAGGGACTCGCTCAGTTGCTTAGAGATGTGGGATACTTCTTAAGGTATTTGTGTGCTAATGGAGCACAAGTCATTCGGCTCGTATTGATGGTACATTTGAGATTAGAGTAGAGTGGATGACTCTAGAGAAGGTTCCAATGGGTTGAAGAATCATATGTGGTAAGGAATTTCTATATTTGTAAAGGATAAGACCTAAGATTTGAATTGGATGGTGTCGGGACTCGCGGTATTTCTGTACCACCATGGATTCCACATTTTGGTAGCAGAGAGGTTAAAGAAATAGCTTCAGATTCGTAGAAGATCTCTTCAGAGTGGGTACTTTGGTTGCGGTACTTTTGGGTGTTTAAGAAAGAATACAACGACTTGTGGGATTTTAGGCGATGTGGCTTCATGCTAGGAACTCTTGTGGTGAGCTTTGGTTAAGGATCACGTTCTACTGGCAAGGAGAAGTGTTAACTTAAAGGTAATTCGGCTTAAAGGTAATCGGAAGGAACTCAGAGAAATAGGACAACTTGGTAGTAAGTTGGATCAGCATGGTAATGGATATGATTGGTTCTTTTGGTTTTAATGATGTGGTGAGGCTTTACAGGTGCTATGTGGAAATACTCTTGGGCTTGGCGACCTGCATGACTTGGTTGAGTTAGAGGAATTCAGTTCTGATAGCTTGTTATGTGCAAATGGGTTTAGTAGAGTTCTCGATGTTTTCTACCACAGCTTGAGATGGATGTGCTTTATAGGCATAGGGGAGTTTGTTGAGTGTTATAATTTTCTCCTGGATGAGATCAAGTGCAAGATTTCTGGCTGATTGAGTATGTATCCTGCTTGTGACTCAGACTTGCTAATGGGATTCTGGTGGTTTCATATGATGGTGTGTTAGAGGCAGTGCGTCGTGTGAGATTGAGATTTGAATTTGGAAGTTCACGGTTCTATTTCGAAAGGAAGGTCAGGATTTCTAGACAGCATGGACAGTTTTAGATAGTTAGAAGAATGTTGGCACTATCTGGTATCACCTGAGAAGAGTGCATTCCAGAAGGTGCCTTGTGTTTTGACTTGCAGATTCCTCATTGGCATTGCGGTACTCGCCTGGTTGATCGACTGCTGATGTTCAGATTTTTCTATGTGGCACGGAAGAATTATAGAAGCATTTTTCGTGGGATGTTTTTGTATGAGAGATGTGTTGATCATTCCAGTGGTGGAGTTGGGATTGTATATGGTGATTCATGTAATCTAGGGATTCGGAGAGTGGGAGTTCTCAAAGGCAGATTAATTCTTGGTTGCGGCCGATGAAGGTACTCAAAGTTAAAAAACTAATAGTATGTGTTATGGTTAGGTTATTGGGACTCGTGGAGGGTTATTTATCTATTTTTGGATGACTAGAGTTAATTTGGGGGGACATTGATAGGCATGATGAGGATGTGTATTCTACACCGAGTCAGATTTGTTTACTTTGTGCAGCTATTGTGAAGGATGAGTCATCGGTTACAATTGATCTTATTTGTCTCTTTTGGGTTCCATGTATTCCTCTTCGATGCTACAATGGGTTGTGAGAGTGTTGATTATTTACACACATGATGTGTTCTATTTGGGACTTATGGAAAAATTCGAACGAGGTAGTTCTTAGGTGTGTGAATGGTTGATTGTTCCTTGGTTATGGTCTTTCCCGTTTGAGGTATATTGTTCTATCCGTTTCTCCATGGTTATGGTCACACACTTCGGGCGTTTGTTGTTGATTTGTGTATTATGGTTGATTTTGAGCATTATGGCTCGAGGTATTTCATGTGTACCGGTGTCTGGATTGGGTCGCGACTAAGTTATGTTGGGATATGATACTTTGGATAGATTTCATGTGTCTTGGTTCTTAATTGTGTGATGGGTTCATAGCATTGCGCTTGTGGTGGTACCTACTAAGCTTACGAAACGATTCTCTCATTTGAATCTCTTTTCGTTCTTGGTTGCATTTGAGTTGTTGCTTATTGGTACACGGAATGCATGGTATGCGGCTCTAGGTGATATTGGTGTGGTATGTCGATCGAGCAGCTTGTACTAGATGAGATGAGGTTATTGAACTAGGAATGAGCACTATCGAGATTGAGTAAGGTATGTTTGGAGATGTCATGATGCTGCTAGTCAGCTTAGAATTTTGGCTATGGTTCTTGTTGGGCGAGAGAGCTCCATGACATGTTGATTTGATGGGTGGTTATGAGTCTCTGCGTGTTTCTTTCATCATTGGTAGTGTACGAAGATTTAGAACAAGGTTTCATTTGATATGAGGTTTGTTACTGGCACCGGGTTTGTAATGGACAGCTACTGTGATTGGAAATTACTGCTATGAGTATGTGGGTTACGTGGTATATCATGGGATTACATCTCCAGTTATGGTTATGGATCGATACAGCTTGTTCATGCTTGTATAGTGTGTAGATGCAAGAACTGAGTCTTATAATAAATTTCGGATGTTGGAAATTGTGTTCCCAGGTTTATGAACAAAGGTTGAAGGAAGAATCTTTGGTTATGTTAAGTTGACAGACTTATATGGATTGGGGTGACATGGGATCATCCTCGGGTATGTGCATGGTGAATTTACACAGTGATTTGATGGTATTGGAACAACTCTTGGCACATTCAAGGACGAACATATGTTGAAGTGGGGGAGAATGTAACGACTCGACCGTTCGTTTTAAGCATTTGCATTTAGTTCGATGGTTTGAGGGCATGACTAGCTTCCTATGATGTACTATGACTTGCTCGTATCATCAGTTTTGGTTTTCAGGTGATTCGGAATTGATTTGAAAGAATGATTCTCATTTTAGAAGCTTTAAGTTGGAAGAGTTGACAAAGTTTAAATTTTGTGTATTTGACCTCGAATTGGAGTTTTGATGGTTCTGTTAGGTCCATATGGTAATTTTGGACGTGGGCGTATGCCCGGATTTGCATTTGGAGGCTTCTAGAAGGTTTTGGCTCTATTTGGCAAAAGTTGGCAATTTGAAGGTTTGGGAAGTTCATAGGTTTGACCGAGAGTTGACTTTGATGTTATCGGGTTCGTATTGTTGTTTCAGCAGTTGCAATAGGTTTGATATGTCATTTGGAACTTGTATACAAGATTTGGGTTCATTCCAGATTGGTTAGGCTTGAATCGGATGCTTGGTTCGAAGTTTGAAGTTTATGAACCTAAAAGATTGATCTTGATCAACGATTCGTGATTTTGATGTTATTATGTGTGATTTGAGGCTTCGAGTAGATCCGTATTATGTTCAGGGACTTGCTGATATGTTTGGACGGGGTCCCGAGAGGCTCTGGTGAATTTCGGGGTGGTTTCAGACCATTGATAGACCCTTTTTAGTTGTTGGTTTTTGGCTACAAGGGTATGAATCGCAATCACGGACCTTTGGGTTGCGTTCTAGAAGAGCAAATTGCTGTTTAGGCCTTGTGAATCGCGATTGTGGAAACCTTACGCGCGATCGCGTCGAAGGATTTCTGTTGTCACAAGACTGACTGTGGAAGCCTGTATCTTGCAATCCATACAGAATTTGGAGATGATCTAAAAATAAAAGTTGTTGTCTTTTGTGTCTAGCATTCATTAAAGCAAACCTTTTACTATTTGGAGTATTGTACAAAACGTTATGGCCATTATACTAGAGGCTATGTTGAAGAGTTGAGAAAGCTTGTTGGAATTTGTTCATCGTGATTGCAAAGAGTAAAAACTGTGCTAGAATATTTTTTGAATCGTAATCGTGAGGTTGACGACCGCGGTCGCGAAGAAGGACCCCTAGCAGTGCGTTAAAACATCAAATTTCGGGATTTTGAGTTCATTTTCATCACTTTTTCAGTTCTTGGAGCACAAGTAAGGCGATTTTGGAGGAGATAAACACCCAAATCTTGAGGGTAGATAATTTTATCTATCTTTTGATTATATATTTTATTTTTCATGGTTTATTACATCTAAATCAATGATTTGAAGAGAAAAAATTAGGGGTTTTTGTCTAAATTTTTCTAAAATGAATATTTGAGATTTGAACATCGATTTGGAGTCGGATTTGAGTGAAAATAGCATGGTTGGACTAGTAATTAAATGGATTGTTGGAATTTGTGAGTTTTGTCCTGTTCCGAGGTGCGAGCTCGAGTTTGACATTTTTGTTGACTTTGAGTAATTGATTGAAGATTCGACCTTTAACGATTGGGTTTGTCTCCTATAGCATTATTTGATGTTTTTGAGTTACTTTTGGCTAGTTTCGAGCCGTACAGAGGTTGATACGTGCGGCATGGCATTTCTAAAGTGTTGTTTGGCTTGCTCGGTATTGGTTTTAGCTTGTTTGAGGTAAGTATCCTATCTAAACTTGGTTGAGGCACTAGTTTCCAGAGTTATTAGTGATAACTACGTGCTATGGGTGCGCATATGTGTGGAGTTTGAGCCTATGTGTGAGCACCGGGGTATTTCCATACTCGAGGTAGTGCTTAGGCTATGATATGCCTAGAATTGACTGTTAAACATTAAGCTATAATGTTTCTCATATTTGTAACATTGTTGTGAACTATTTGAACCATGTTTGAGGTTACGAAGAGACTCATCGCCTGAATAAACTTGATAATTGCTATGTCCATGGTGAAATTGCCGATTTAGTTATGATAGCACATTTTGCACATGCCTACTGTTTAGCATGTTATGATACCAATCCAGGAGTGTAAAATCTAATATTCGTTGATCATATACATTTGTCTTTGTATATTTGCTTCTATGTGATATGATATTGATGCTTGTGACCACACCGGGCGAATTGTGTTGTTATGCTTGTGATCACGCCGGGCGGATTGTGTTGTTATGCATGTGACCACGCCAAACGGATTGTCTTGTTATGACTATGACCACGTGGAGCTGATTGTGTTGTTATGCCGGTGACCACACCTGGCAGATATGTTATATTGAGCATGTGACCACGCCGGACGGATTACGATATTGAGCCTATGACCATGACGGGCAGATTATGATGTTGAACCTGTGACCATGCCGTAATGGTAGCACATTGAAATGGCCGTGCTTGCGTATGGATAAGGATCCATCCTCTCAGGGTCACCCTCTCATGTTACTCTCTTGAAAGTGTACACTTAGATTGTGAGAAACTGACGGGTTTCTAGTTGATGTGACCACTAGGAGAGCTGGTATGGGCTGAGAGCTGTGATGTGATTTCTATTTGGATCGGGTTGCGTGCCGCAACGAATTGATATTCGGTTATTGCATTTCATCTTTACTTGCAATTTCTTTGACTAATTACCTAATTTACTTGCATATCTTCCTTATATGCTGGATTGTTGACTGAGTAGAACACTTTAAAACAAAGAATTGTGAGCACTTAGGTGGTTTTACCTGTGATTTCCTAATTTGATCATATATATGTTCTACACCTATTGAATTAATGAACTGTACAGGTGATAGTGAGTATCGTTTATAATTCTTGCTTCTATTACCTCGCGGTGATTAGTTATGATACTCATTAAGTACATGGGGTCGATTGTAGTCATACTACACTTCTACGCCTTGCGTGCAGATCTTGGAGTCGATGCTACTGTGTATGGCAAGAGCTGGCATTGAAGATATACCTGCGTTCCGGTTATAGCTGCCACTAGTCCTTGGTAGTTTTAGATTTGCAAATCTATTTATGTATATTTCGAATAGATGATGTAATTATTTCATACCAACTTTGTAAATTCTTAGTATTAGAAGCTCATGAATTGTACTACCAATCCTTTGGAGTTTGTATAAAAATTAGCTATTTTTCTCATTTATCTTACTATTCTCATTTGGGTTATAATGACTATTACTTGCCTTACCTTGCAGATTGGGGTAAGTACCATCGCGACAGCATAAGATGTACAGAAATTCAATATAAAGTTGCTCTTTCGATAAATAATAAACAACTTCACAATACGATTTAAAACTCCATCAATTAATTCAAGCAATTGTCAAGAATCAAATCCCTGATCATGTGCCGCATTAGTGGGAAAGTTCAGAGGCCTATATTTTCCACTATGCAGAAAATTTACACTAGAACCCCACCCCCGATGGCGCGGTCGTATATTTTTTCTAGAGTAATTATTTTTCTCAACTTTTAACATCCAAAATTGGTCCTCAAACTCTGAACACGATTCCGGCTTTAATTCTTTTGGCTTCTACTCAGACTTCAAAGCTCCCTTTCATCTATTTTAGCTCTAAACTTGCTTCTCAACTCGAAATCATATCCTATACAACATAACACACGTAATAAATATAAAGTACTAATAATTAGGCTAAGATACAATCAAAGTGTAGTAATTGTAGTGTGAAATATAGTTAAAACCGTGAGTTCCAAGCCTACCATCAATACCCCACACTTAAATTGTTGCTCGTTCTCGAGCAATCAAATCATACTTCAATTAGAGATGACCTTTTCAAGCAACTCTCTCTAATTCTTCAAGTCAAGAATATTTAAAACAGACAAAGCACCATGCCAAAACATTCTAGTCTCGAAACTCGACTCAAAAGCACCAAGTATTTTTCACAACCTGTTCACTTACTCTAATATAGAGGACAAAGACCTTACCCTTCCTTTGCAAATCATGTTCCTTCACACCAAAGATTGAGAGTAGTTCCATATATAATAAAATTCAAGAACAAATAGGGACTCAAGATAGATTGAATTCGCTCACTTTCAAAAATAAAATTCATGTGCCACAAAAGACATGCCATAGGTTTGCCCGTAGTGAAATACTCTACTAACTTGAGCTTGTTCAGTCAAAGATCAAGTAGGACTTTAAATAATTGTAATGTAGGTTGTGGGACGGGTAGGATACATTTGGATCTAGTGACTATACCTCCCTGAGCACTTTAATACATATACATTGACAATTCAAACCCACACTTATGTTGAATCAAACCCCAACCTTTACAACATAATAAGATCAGCTCCCAATTTCTTTAAGCACAAATATATCAAGAGCCACCACTAGCAAGGAATTATTTTCCACAAAATACATATAAACACAAGACTTTTTTTTCCTTTTTTTTTCTTATCTTCTGATTTTTTTCTTTCAAGCAATTATTTTTTTTCCTTTTCTTTTTCAATTCCCTACAAGTGGCTCTCACTTTTTTTTATACTCTCAAAATAGTGCACCTTTCTACTATTGTTCTCAGTCCCACTCAAAAATATGACCATACCTCAACTTAGCTTTTTACAAGCTCATAACAAATTCATGTGCTCAAGAGAGGTAAAGGTTCAAACAGATAGTCAATTCAAGCAAAAAGGGGTCAGGCTTGTAGTGTGGTTGTCAAAACAAAAAGGATACAGGCTCAAAGGGGTTAACTAAAATACACATTAATTTTGGTGGGTTAAAGGCATATATCTTGCTCAACAAATAGACGCCTATATGACTTTCTAGATGGAACAAGACAGCTATTTCGCTTTGCAAACACACAGGATAAGTTCTAGACATCAAATGACATGCACAGAATATAAATAAAATCTCACAACCATGTTGGCACATAAGTCACTTAGGACCAGATTTATCCTGGCTCAATAATCAAAGCAGTTAAGCAAAGTAAAAATTAAAGAATTTTAGGCACTATAATACACGAGTCAATAGATGAGCCTAGGTGTTAGCCCATCGTCTTCATTGACTGAAATTGGCATGGGTGCGAAGAGGGATTTACATGATGGACCTCGGCACGAACCTATAATGGTTGTTACATCATGTTGGCAAGACTGCCCGACATGCGCAGGTGTTGATGGGCATGGACTGTGGCACGACGACAAGTGGCTAAGGTTCCAAGGCATGAAAAAACCATGGCATTGGTGTGGCCATGGAAAAGCAATAGCAACGGGCACCAAAAGTATAGCGAGGGCTGGAAAAGCTTAGGCAAGCTAAGGCAGGGCATGTCAAGGCAGATGGGCATGGCAGTGTCATGGGTGAGCTGGGCATGTAGCATTGGCAAACATGCGCGCAAGGCATGCTGCACACTGGCATGGTGCAAGGGCATGGCACATATTGTTCTCTTAGCGCCAAAATTTGAAGGTTGCGTCCATGTGCCTCGCACATTCATGCAGTTGGGCGGTTACCTGATTTTCAACAAAGCGGCTATGTGGGTTTTGGGCGGTTGCCTTGTAAAATTCGAATTGATTTGAATCCTTTGCAGTTCGGGATGTCAACTGCTAGTTTAGGATAAGGCAGCGTGTGCCAAAACATGTGCCTATATATGTGTGGGCATGGAAGACTTGTCAAAGGTAGTGAGTGGCTGTCTTTTGGATATCTTTTTGTCAGGTTGTTTCAAGTGTTCTTTGTAGCACAAGTTATAATACAAAGTAGGAAAGAGACTCTTGTAACTGTGTGCCTTGTCTGATTTCTGTATGCCTTTAATATTCTGAGTGTCAAACCAAAACATGAGGGAAAAAAGGAAGAGGGCTGAGTCATTGTGTGTGACTTACATGCTGTGTCAAAATGAAAAAAATTGACCGTATAACAACTGGTATTATAATGATGTTAGGAAGATCTTTGAATAATTATGGATGCAAATGCAGAAGTTTGTGAAAGACTTCAGAAATTGGAGGCGCTGGTGGGAATAATTGATGACGCCCTGGATCTGGTGGATATTCTGACGTAGATCCATGGTGTTAACATAGAACTTCAACATGTTCGTGAGAGTGTTGATACCCATGGTGTGAATCCATTTCAACTGTTGAATACATTGGCTTGTGTAACTGTGGTAGATAATACTGTCAAGGAAGAATTTGCATACGTGAACATCACGAGGAATGATCTGTCTAATGCTTACTCCAGATTAATATATGTGGATCTAAAAATTTTAAACAAAAGTGTCGTGACCATGGTTAATATCGGAGCCAGGCGCACATTTGTTGCCTCCAGTTGTTCAAGAGTATGGGCTGCAAGTAACAAATTGTCCGACCAAGATGAATATTGTAAACTCAAAGGCGCAACCTGGTTATGGAGTGGAACTGGATGTCCCGATGATATTGGGACATTGGTCTGGAAAGCTCAACATGACAGTGGTGCCATTGGATGATTTCAAAGTGCTGTTGGGAATTGATTTTCTAATAACACAGTCGCTTTAATTCCTCATTTGGACGGATCTACGTTTATGGGGGAGACAAACCCCGGCTTTCTGAAAGGTATTTGATCATACAAAGATGAAAGAAAGAATGTTTGGATAGCTTTTTTGATTTCTGCCATTGCAGTTGGGAAAGGCTTGAAGAGGGGTAAGGAAACTTACCTCGCTGCACCTGTTGAAGTCAAGCCAGTTATGCAGATTGAGGTCCCAGAATGTGTTGCAGATTTGCCAAAGGAATTCAAAGATGTGCTGCCACTAGAATTGCCAAGGGAGTTACCAACGAGGAGGGAAATTGATCTCAGGATTGAACTTTTTCCTAGATCACTGCCGCCTGCATGACCTCTTTACCGCATGTTGCCTATGGAACTGACTGAATTGAGAAAACAATTGTCTAAGTTGCTTGATGCTTGTTTGATTCAACCATTAAAGGCTCCATATGGTGCTTCTGTTTTGTTCCAAAAGAAGCAGGATGGTACGTTGTAGATGTATGTTGACTATAGGGTGCTGAATAAAGTGACTGTCAAAAACAAGTATCCAGTCCCTTTGATTCAAGATCTGCTGGAAAAGCTCTCGAAGGCTAGTTATTTTACTAAGTTAGACTTAAGTTCGGGCTATTGGAAGGTTACAATAGCCGAGGGGATACCCCTAAGACCATTTGTGTAACTAGAAATGGTAGCTTTGAATTCCTTGTAATGCTATTTGGGCTAACCAATTCCCCGACAACATTCTGCAATTTAATGAACAATTTTCTTTATGAGTACCTTGATGACTTTGTAGTTTTTTACTTAGATGACATAGTCCTCTATAGTAGGACCTTTGATGATCATTTGTCTCACTTACGAAAAGTGTTGGAAAGACATAAAGCATATCAACTCTATGTCAAGATGGAGAAATGTGAATTTGCAAGTCGCGAAATATAGTTTCTAGGTCATTTGGTCAGTGAAAACCAAGTGCGGATGGACCCAAAGAAGGTTCAAGCAATAGTTGATTGGCAAGCACCAAGTGGATAAAGGAACTAAGATCATTTTTGGCTTTGCAAATTATTACAGGAAGCTCATTGCAGGCTATTCAAAAAGGGCTATTCCTTTGAATGATTTGCTAAAAAAGACTGTTAGATAGGTTTGGTCGGATTTGTGTGACAAGGCCTTCAATGCATTGAAGAAAGCAATTGCATCCGAACCAATCTTGAAGCTTCCACATTTTGACTTGCCATTTGAAGTACACATTGGTGCTTTAGATTATGCTGTTGGTGGTGTGCTAGTCCAAGTGGATCATCCGGTTGCATTTGAAAGCAGAAAGTTGAACACTGCAAAGCAATGCTATTCCACACATGAGAAAGAGATGGTTGCAGTAATTCATTGTTTTCAAGTTTGGAGAATTATTTTGCTGGAGTTCGTGGTGCGGATGGACAACGTGGCTAATATATATACTTCAGAATTCAATAGAAATTGAGCCCGAAGTAGGCCCGGTGAAAAGAGTTCTTGGCTGAATATGACTTCGTGTGGGTACACAAACCTGAAAAACAAAATCAGGTTCCTGATGCACTTAGTCGCAAAAAGGTATTAGCTGCAACTTACACGCTCACTCAAATTGAATATAATTTTTTGGATACAATCAATTTATGTGCTTCGAATAATTCATTATATGTGAAATTAATGGATAAAGTTGAAGACGGGACAGTTAGGCGGTATTGGATCGAGGATGATATGCTGCACTTCAAAGGGGGAGAATTGTAGTTCCACAAGGTGCTAGATTGTGTCGTGCAGTTCTAAAAGAGATGCATGATACTCCTTATGCTGGTCATCCGGGTGTTAAAAGGATGATGGCTTTGTTGTCTCGAAATTACTTTTGGCCGAAATGGAAGATGACGTTAAGGTCTAGGTGAAACATTGTCTGGTATGCTAACTTGACAAGACTGAACGGAAGAGAGAAGATGGTTTGCTACAACTTCTACTAGTTCCGGAGTGTTTGTGGGCTTCTGTTTCTATAGACTTTATTAGTGGGCTTCCAAAAATTGATGGCAAAGAATCATTTATGGTGGTGGTAGACAAATTCTCAAAGTATGGAATTTTTGTTGGTGCTCCAACAATTTATTCTTCGGAAGTAGCTGCCGAGTTATTCTATAAGCATGTTGTGAAACACTTTGGGGTTCCAAGGGATATTGTGAGTGATCGGGATCCGAGATTTGCGGGCTGATTTTGGACTACTTTGTTCAAACTCATGGGGACTGATTTGAAATTCTCGACTGCAAATCACCACCAAACTGATCGGCAGACAAAACATATCAATCATCTGCTTAAAGAGTACTTGAGACATTATGTGACTGCTAGTCATAGAAATTGGGTTGAGTTACTAGACAGTGCGTTGCTTTGTTACAACTTGCATAGGTCTTCGGCAACTAAAATGAGTCCTTCTGAAATAGTGTTGGAAGACAACCTGACTCACCGCTGGAAGTTGCTCAATAAATCAAGGGGCAAGTGTCCTACTTTTTTTTAGTTGCTCGCAACAAGCTGAGTTTCAAGCTGAGGCACGAGACAACTTGAGAAGAGCGGCTTAAAGATGAAAATATATGCTAACAGAAATAGGCGGCCTTTAGAATTCAACACAGATTTGGAAGAAAATCAGTAGCAAGATGCGTCATCATAGGATGATTCAAAAGTATGACGGCCCATTTGAAGTTGTAAAGATGGTGGGTGAAGTGTCATACCGGCTGAATTTGCCAGAACGTCTCACAGTACACCTAACTTTTCATGTGAGTTTCCTAAAACCGATTTCATGAAGAGTTGAGGATCCAATAAGTGCAATGTCATAAAGTGCTCCTCCAGTAGAGCACAAGCAATATGAGGAGCGTATTGAGAAGATTTTGGATTGTCGTACACTAGGTAAAAGCAAAAAGCACAGGCAGACAGAGTTCCTGGTTCAATGGGCGGGAAAACAGGATTGTGATACAACTTGGGAGAGAGGGTCGTCTCTATGGAAATTTCAAGATCAAATCAAGGAGTATCTAGATTTTACCTCATCTAGCACAACGATCTCATTGGTGGGGGAAGTTTGTTAGCCCCCGGGCTTGATTGACCGAACATGTCATGGGCACTATGAGGGATTTACATGATGGACCTCGACATGACCCTATGATGGCTGTTGCATCATATTGGCATGACTGCCCAACATGGTCAGATGTTGATGGGCATAGACTGTGGCATGAGGGCAGGTTGCTAAGGTGCCAAGGCATGACAAGACCATGGCATTAGCGTTGCTATTGCAGAGCAAAGGCAATGTGCAGCAAAAGCATATCGAGGGTTGGAAAAGCTAAGGCAAGCCAAGGTAGATGGGCACGAGCAAGGTAGTGTCATGGGTGAGTTGGGCATGCACCATTGGCAGACATGCGCGCAAGACATGCTGCACAAATTGTCCTATTGGTGCCAAAATATGAAGGCTACACCCACGTGCCGCGCACATGTATTTAGTTGGGCAGTTACCTGATTTTCAGCAAAGTGGCTATGTGGGTTTTGGGGGGTTGCCTTGTAAAATACAAATTGATTTGAATCCTTTGCAGTTGGGGGTGTCAACTGCTAGTTTAGGATAAGGCAGCTTGTACCATACATGTGCCAAAACGTGTGCCTATATATATGTGGGCATGGTAGACTTGTCAAAGACAGTGTGTGGTTGTCTTTTGGCTATCTTGTTGCAAGGTTGTTTCAAGTGTTCTTTGTAGCACGAGTTATAATACAAAATTTGGAAGAGATTCCTGTAATTGTGTACCTTGTCTGAATCTGTATTCCTTTTATATTCTAGAGCTATAATACAAAATTGGGAAGAGATTCCTGTAATTATATGCCTTGTCTGATTTCTATATGCCTTTTATATTCTAAGTGTCAAACCAAAACGTGAGAGCAAAAAGGAAGAGGGATGAGTCATATAGTGTGGCTGTCGTGCAGTGTCAAAAAGAAACAAATTGACCCTGTAACATTAGGCATCACAACTAGCTCACTCACAGCTCTCAAGGCATAACATAGTTAAGACAAGTTATCTCTATGTAGGACCCTATCATAAGACTTCTCTATTCCTAAGAAAAGAAAAATTACTACACCTATTCAAGCAAAACCCTCGGGGAAAAAAAAGCACGGCACAAAGGAAAATCAAGGGGGAATTGTTATACTATCCAAGAAAAATAATAAAAATAAAAGACAAATTTTTGGGTTATAAATTTTTTTTCTTTTCAACTTTAATCCCTCAAGAAAACAGTCGAGAAAATTCATTGTTGGGAAGAGTCTAATTTTAAAAAAAACCAAATTCTAATATAATGACGAAAAACACAGAAGAAAAATATACACACATATTTACATCCCCCACCCCACACTTTAAATTGGGGTATGTACCCATGACACATAAGTAAAAGCAAGAGGTAAGGAAAGTCCTTTGAATTTTTTTATTTTTCAAGAACTTATGAACTCCATCCCTAATTATGAACTTATTCCTCATTTTCACTCCTTGGGATTATTTATGGAGCTTATTAAGCCAAAATCTTCTGAGAATATCCATAAGACCCGCTCTTTTACTTCGTCTTGTTTTGAGCTGTGAATTGCTCCTTCAGGATAATCCTCAACTTGTTCCTGTATTCTTTTACAGGATCACTCCGTGTATCTTCCTGTAAATCTCCAAAAATAAAATGCACATGATCAAGGTTAGAATAAGAAAGTAAAGAAGAAAGATCATGAGAGTATTTTTCTGGTACGTCCAAGACAACTTCATTCTCATTATCTTCTAGTACATGTTGTACATATGGAAAGCCGGTAGTGGATCTGAACTCTTCTTCTATTGCTTCACAACTAACCAAAACGTTATCCTTAATTATCTCAATTGAATCAAAGTCCTCTTGCAAAGAAACAACTTCTCCTTATGAAAGTTTATCCTCTTGAATATGCTCATTCTCACTTGGTATCTCCTCCATATATTCACTATTACAATGCAATGAACTATCTGAAAGTATACTTATTATTTGACTCACTTGTGTTGTTAGGTTCTTAATGGCTTTATCATTTTTTTTATAAATTTCTCTTCAACATTATTCATGAACTTATACAAAAACTCTTCTAAACTACTATTCTCTTCTTGAGGTGGTTGTCTCATTTCGCTTTCATTCCAGTCATAATAAGGATATTCGTTCCATTGGGAGTCAAGATTGTGGCCATATGAAACCTCATACGAGTTTTTTCAAAAGATGAACCATAGGGGGAATACTTACCTGCTTGACAGTCAAACCATAGATGATTTTTATTATATTTAAAACAAATAACAGACTTGTGATAATGTTCAGGTGCTAACTCTTTAACCATTTTTTTAGGCTGGTTTTACTCCATCTTCAACAGCAATTAGAGTTCAATATCAAGAATATTTTCTTCAAACCTTTCTCTTGAGCACTTGTCAGGTACTATAAAAGAAATTTTGAAGAGAAGTTAACTAATAAATAAAAAAATTAAAAACAAAAGCAAAATCTAATTCTTGAATTATCACCAAAAATTATTTTGAATACTATTGATTATGAAACCCCGACAACAGCGCCAAAACTTGATGAGCGCAAAACATAACACGAAATTATTGTTCGCTAGTCAAATACAGTATAGTTAAATTATTATTTATACAGGGATTTGATATATACAATGTTTGAATAATCTTTAGTTAATTACTATCCAAAAAAATTAACACTTGATTGAATGATTATCAACTACGAGTAACTACTAAAAATTAAGCAATTGTCAATTGATCACGGAAAACAAGATTTAAGCAACACAAAAATATTAGTGAGAGAAATAAGGGTAATTGACTAGATAGGTGCAAGATAAATTGACTCGGGAACCAATTCTTGAATTAGTTCACTCTATCATAGTGTTGATTCTCATGAATTCACCCGATAATTAGATTACACTTGGAGTTAAGGTTCCACTTTTGATTAAACGTTAAATTCAGTAAATAATCCAATTGAATCACGGTGAACAATTGCAACAAATATAATGGTGGTTTTACTCTAAAGGTGTAATGACCCAACCAGTCGTTTTGTTTATTTGAGCCATGTTTCCTCTTTTAATGCTTCACACATGTGTTTTGTGGTTTTATGACTTTCGGAGTTGGTTAGTTTCGTTCCTAAAAGGTTTTGGATTGATTTGGACCCTTTGGTTCTTAGTTTAGAATCCTAAGTTGAAAATGTTGATCGAAGTTTGACTTATGTGGAAATGACCCCAGAATAGTGTTTTGATGGCTTAAGTAGGTTCGTATCGTGATTTTGGACTTGAGCATGTTCCCGGAATTTAATTTGTAGGTCCCTAGGTTGATTTGACTTATTTTGCCGAAAGATGGCAGTTAGAGGTATAGAATTTTCCTAAATTTGACCGTAGATTGACTTGCTATCGGGTTTGGAATTTAGTATTGGGACTTGGAATAGGTCTGTTTTTCTATTTGAAACTTGTCTGCAAAATTTGGCGTAATTCGGAAATTGTTTGATAGGATTTGGACTCTTGGTTGCAATTCTGGTGGTCTTGAGTTTTCTTTTGACATTAATCTCTTTTGATGTCTGATTCGTGGTTCTACATGTTACTTTGGTGTTTTGATCAAGCACGCGATTTTGTATGATGTTATTAGACATGTATGGACGTGTGGTTTGGAGCCTCGAGGGCTCAGGTGAGTTTCAGACATCTTTCGGAATGGTTTACACTCATTTTGGGTTGCTGGTGTGCTGGTGTTGTAGCTATCGCAAGTGCGAGCACCATCCTCGCAATTGTGAAGTGATCAGTAGGGGAGCACGTATCGCAATTACGATGCCTCGCTCGCAATTGCAAAGTGTTGGCTAGTCTGGGTAGTTTCACAATTGCGACAGTCGCATTCGCGATAGGAGCAGGCTTCGAAAATTCTGAGCCAGTGTCGCATTTGCAACATCCCTCTAGGAAATCATGTGCCGCAATTGCGAGTCCTTCTTCGCAATTTTGAGGGTTCGCAATTGCGAACCCAGTGTTGTAATTCCGACATCTGCAGCAGAACAAAAGTGCTGGAAACACGGGATTTTATCTCATTTCTCTCATTTTAGAACCCTAGACTCGGTAAGAGGTGATTTAGAGAGGGGATTTTTACCTACAATCATTGGGTAAGTGATTTTGATCAATTTCTAATTATATTACATGATTATATATGATATTTAACATCAAAATTATGAGAACCAAAGAATAATTTTGTCGATGTTTTGAAAAAAATGAATATTTGGGATTTGAAAATCGAATTGGACTTGGATTTGAAAACCAAACACATATAGGGACTCGTGGGATTAATGGGTAGTCTAGATATACCCTTGGACTCTGGTTTTAACCGGGCGGGCCTGGGGCTGACTTTTGTTGACTTTTAGCGAATTGTATGAAGATCATAGTTTTAATAATTGTAATTAGTTTTTCTTGCACCGTTTTAAGATATTAAGTCATTTTTCATTTTTGAGTCGTGCGAAGGCAAATTTTGAGGGAAAAAGATAATTTTGAGTATTGAGGTAAGTATCTTGCCTTGTCTTGTGTGGGGGAAACTACCCCCTGAGGATTTGGATTGATAGTACTATTTGAATTACGTGAAAGACGTGTACATGAGGTGACGAGTATGTACACGGGCTTTATTTGTAAAAGTTGATCGGTTTAGACTCGTAGGTCTCAAAAGCACTTAATTGACATCTTTATTATTTACCTTGCCTTGCGTTGTCAATTTTATTCTTACATTCCTTTATTGAAGTTGTTATTACATGTTTTAGTTTCCATTGTCAAAGTTACTCTTATATGCATTTATTTCTAGTTTGTCTTACATGCCATAATTCCCACTGTTGATTTATTCTCACGCATTTAGACTTAGTTACAATTTCATGCTATTTCTTTCATTGTTAAGCTTATGTTTTCCACATAAAATGAAAGTTGACATAGCATGGAAAATACCTTCATTGTGGTTTATTGGATTTGTAATTGTGAAAGCTATTAACACATTGAGGTTAAAGTTATTGATTAATTATATGTCTTTCCTTGTTGAGTTATTTCTCATTTATTTGTTTTTATTGAGATTCTTGTATACATTGTGATTGTGTCGTGGGCTACGTGTTATGGTAACATTGGTATTGTTGATTTTGGCAATATTATGGCATATGGGCACGTGTGGTGCGAGTTTAATATTGTGTTGTTATATCGATGCGCATGCGGCGGTATAAGGATAGAGGTTGATGTGCATGCGACGAGATAACGTGGAATTGATATGCGTGTTGATAGTAAGGGAATTACTTGAAGCCATGCGTTCAGATATGGGGGCTAAAGCGCTTGTGGCTATTTTGGGAAAAATGTTTTCGAAAATACATCTGCAAGGCTCATGAGTCAATATACGGAAGATTGTGATTGTAAATTTTGAAATATGGATATGAGGTGTGGTGCCTCCGTTGTGATTCTTGATGTAAATTCTATGTTAAAAAGGCTTGTTGATTAAACGGTTTTGTTTTTCCTTCATTTGTTTTACTTGTATTTGACTGTATTTGATTACTTGTTGTTCTTGTCATAAGCCCATTCTTGTTGTCCTTTATTGCTGTACTACTCGTTGTTAGCCCTACATTATTATACTGCCTTGTTGTCATAGTCTTTGCTTTCCATTATTAAATAATATTATATTCTATTCAGGTTTCTTTTGTCTAGTAAGTGTCTTGACCTGGTATCATCACTACTCTACCGGGGTTAGGCTTGATACTTACTGGGTACAGTTGTGGTGTACTCATGCTACGCTTCTGCACATTTTGTGCAGATCCAGGTATTTTTACTCGTGTCGGACGCTAGTTATTGGGCTAGCTATTCCGGAGACTTCAAGATATACCTTCTTGACACCCATAGGCCTCGTAGTCATATTCTACCACTGTCTTTTCTACTGTTTATTTCTGCTTCAAACAGTGTTGTATTTAGGGACTTCTAGTGTACTTCTTAGACCTTATGACTCGGTTTCACCGGGTTTTGGGAATATTGTGATTGTTATTTAGTATTGATGTTATCATGAGACTTATCAATTTTATTTAATATTCTTAGTCGTTATTTCTGTCAAATTCTCTTGTATGTTAGGCTTACCTAGTCTTAGAGACTAGTTGTCATTATGACATCCTAAGGTGTAAATTTGGGATAGTGACAAGTTGGTATCAGAGCTCTAGGTTCGTAGGTGCTACCAGACATAAGCAAGTTTAGTAAAGTCTTGCGGATCGGTACGGAGACGTTTGTACTTATCTTCGAGAGGTTAGGGAACTGCTAGGAAAATTCGCACCTTTTGTCGGTCCCGGTGGATCCATATCATGATTTGGGACTTGGGAGTGTGCTCGGAATAAAATTCAAAAGTCCCTAACTTGATTTAACGTGATTTGTTGAAAACTAGTAAATTGAAGGTTTATAGAATTTCCAAGTTTGACCATAGGTTGACCTTGTTTTTACCGGGTTCGAATTTCTATTCTAGAACTTGGAATAGGTTCATTTCACCATTTATGACTTGTCTGTAAAATTTTATGCAAATCGGAGTTGATTTGACGTAATTCGGACGTCCGGTTGTAAATTTGTATGTTCTTGAGTTTCTTTAAAAAATTCAGTCATTTTGATGTCCGAATCTTAGTTCTAGGTATTATTTTGGTGTTTTGATCGTGCGAGCGAGTTCGTATGATGTTTTTAGATTTGGGTTGATATTTGGTTTGGAACCCCGAGAGCTCGGGTGAGTTTCGGATAGGTAACAGAGTGATTTTGGACTTGGGAAAATAGCTGATGACCCTCTGTTGCCGCTGTGGTCTCCAGACCTCGCAATTGCGAGGTGGGGGATAGCATTTGTGATTTTTGGCCAAGTCTTTCATAATCGCATTTGCGAACATTTCGTTCACAATTACAAAAGGGGCCTGGGAACATCAGAGATCGCATTTGCGATCATCTGGTCGCTTTTGCGAAGTATCAGTGTTCGCATTTGCGAACAAATCATTGCAATTGCGATGACAACAGAGATGTGAGTTTCTTCGCAATTGCGATGGATTTCTCGCATTTGCGAACTTCACATTTGCTAACCCCAGGTCGCAATTGCGACATCTACGACTGGACAAAAAATTGTGAAAACGAGATTTAGCTCATTTCTCACAAACTCTCAACCCTAAACACCCTGGAGGCGATTTTCTAAGAAGATTTTCTTCCCAAAAACATTGGTAGGTAACTTTAATTCATTTCTTTTCAATTACCCATTACTTTTCAAGTGTTTTCAACATTAATCTAGGATTTTCATGGTAGGAATTAGGGATTTGGGTAGAAATTGAGAATTTTATATAATTGAGATTTAGACCTCAAATTGAGGTCGAATTTCGAAACTATTCACGTAATTAGGTTCGGGGGTTAATGGGCAATTGGGTTTTAGTTCAAATCTCGGATTTTGACCAAGCGGGCCCGGGGTCTTTTTGTTGACTTTTTGTGATATGGTGGAATAAGGGAGGATTTTGATAATGATATGGTGGGATCGGGTTGCGCACTGTAACGGTTCTGTACGTAATACTTGATATTGATAATTTGTGATATGGTAAAATAAGGGAGGATTATAATATTGATTATGATGATATGATGGGATAGGGTTGGGCGCCGTAACGGATTTTATATGTGATTCTTGGTATTGATATGGTGAAATAAGGGAGGACTGTGTGTGTACGGTGGGATCGGGTTGAACGCCACAATGGATTATTATACTGCGTACAGGTTATTGTAAGTGACCCGCCTTAGCCTTGTCACTACTTCGTCGAGTTTAGGCTCGGCACTTACAGAGTATATGGGTTCGGTTATACACATACTACACTCTGCACTTCTTGTGCAGATTTAGGACTCTGTCCTAGTGGCGGTCAGTACATTGCGCAGTTTCAATGCTTGACGGAGACTTGAGGTACAGCTGCACAGCATACCCATCCCTGAAGTCGCCTTCTACATTGTTCTAGTCGTTTATTTTGATTCAAACAGTTATGCTTTCATTCAGACTTTTATTTGTATTACTCTAGATTCTTGTGTATTCGTGACACCAGTTCTGGGATTTGTATTTGGTTATCGCCGTATATAAGATTATCTACTTTATTTCAGTTTATTTACCTTATTGGTTTTTATTTGGTTTGAATTATTAAAAATGGTTAATGACTACCTCTAACATTGGCTTGCCTAGCAAGTGAAATGTTCGGTGCCATCGGTCCCGAGGGTAGGAATTCCAGGTCATGACAACTTCAAGGTATACCTACTCGACTTCCACAGGGCTCGGAGTCACCTTCCCTTATCTTTTTATTCTGTTGTATTTCTTATTCAGACAGTGTTGTAGTAGACGTTCTAGATTATTTTCTAGAGCTTATGACTCACTTCCACCGGCTTTGGGAGAGTTGTGGATTGAGATTCTATTTTGGAAGTTTATAAGAGTTTATCAGTCTTGCTTTACTATATCTGTTTGACTATTTCTATTAAGTTATTATTACATATTTGCTTAGCTAATCTTAAAGACTAGGTGACATCACGACATCCTAAGGTGAAAAACTGGGGTTGAGACCAAAGTACCTGAGATCAGAACCACCAATAAAAAAAAATTAAGCTTGACTAAATAAACAATAAGAGCTAAATCTAGTAAACCTATAATTTCTAAATCCTCAGCAACGGCGCCAAAAACATATTTGCTCCTATATGCAAATGCAAGTATACGTGGTCAATAAGTAATGAAGCAATGAATAGAGTGTCAAACCAACATAGACTTATCGTTTACTACCTATTAGATCAACTAAAATCGTTATTTAACCAAGTAGATCAAATGTTGTTTAGAGTTACTTCAGTAGTGATAACTCTTTCAGGGTTGTGATTGATGCACCAATCCTATTGAGTTTTCGTTAGTTTCCCTTCAATTCGAATTGTTTATGGTTTCTAAATAACCAGATTATGTTTATTGATAGTATTCTTTCAAATTACTATTCGCCTGCTCGTGATAAATTAATGCCTATATTTCTATAAAATTAACCTACCAAGAACGCATTAAGATCATGAAATTCAATTAAGCATGGTGACTAGGTATAATTCTATTCAATTAAGCATGGTGACTAGGTATAAGATCCTGCTTTCTTTAGCTCTTCTCTAATCTAAAACATAGCTTTCTCAAGGATAATCTAGATAGTTGATAGAACTTAAGTGTTGGCCAGATAATCAAGCAATTAAGCATAGAGTTAGAGAAACAACCATATATTAGCAATTCATATGAAAGGAGAAAATAACAATCAAACATCAATATTCGTGGCTAACCGCAACCCCAGAACTAAGGGAACATAGCCACACATAATCATCATAACAAATTCACAAGTACTTTGAATGATTAAAGTACTAAAAAAAGATGAACGATAGAAGAACTCTCTAATCCTTGCTCCAATGTGCTCCCAACATGTAATTGTCCTTTAAAGTGGCATGATATCCTCAAAATTAGATTTAGAGCCCTTATTATACGAGTTAGGAGCATGCATGACCTAAAGAACCTTCCTTCGAATGAAATAGGACAACTCCTGGGCAGAGCGTCCTGGCCAGTGCATTGTGCTGGGCTGGGAAACGCGCTGGCTGGGCGCTGACTACTTTTTTTCTTCTTCCTCTGCTTCCTCCAACGCCACAGGCAGCACCTAAAAGCTAGCCTAGACACTCGAATTCCTTTATTGTGAAATTTTCTTCTTTTTCTGCTTCAACTCTTTTACTTTTGTTTTACTTCTCCCAATCGATTCCTACACCCATTAACACAAAAATTAGCTCAATCAATCACAAGATGCATTTAAATACATGAGATTCAAGTAATATGTGAGGCGATGCACCTGCAAAAATATATACTTTAAGTAAAATATCAAATGGTTTGTTGTGTTCTATACCTATGGACGATTTGCTGCAACACGTAGGTGGCATGATTTGATTTGAGATATTGGGATGTCATTTTTATATCTAATACTGTTTCATTTGTACATGTTGATACTATTGATATATATGTGTGTGTTATACCATCATGCCTGCATGTTATTTTGAAGACTTGCTCCACGTGGTATGACAGGGGGCGGTCAATGATTTTACTGAGCTTTTATCTCACCAAACCACTTGCTCTTCTGTGCAGACCCTTTAGTTAATGATGCTGCTGGACATACTTGTTCTTTGTTTGAGGGGGTGTTTCAGTTCCTGTTTAGGTGAGCCAACCACGTTCATGGTGGCGGATGTCACTTTATTTACTTTTATGTTTGTTTTTGGATACTTTCCTTGACGATCCTTTGTACTTACCTACTTTGGATGTGTCCTGGCGATAGTATTGTGGGTTACAGTTTATTTCAAACATTATGTCGTACTTGAGGCTTTCGCTATTGAGACATCAATTGTATCTATTTTATGGATCTATTTTGAATTATGCGCCCTCTTAGTGGTTTGTATGGTAACGATTTACCTAGTGGGTAGTAGCTCGTTAGGTGGCTGAAGTCATGGCTAGTGTATTTTTTACTAAATTATTGAGTTAGGCCCTCTCCACAATAGTTGCTACGCACAAAAAAATCTTGTGAACAAGTTTACCTAAATATTTGGATAGTGTATTTTAACCGATTGTGGTCTCGATTTTGCTGAGGTATTGCGAATCTGCAGATCCCAACTCACATGAACAACAGTGTGTATTACAAAGTCAGTTAGTGAAGTATTGGTGAGGATGATACGTTTGAAGTCTATATATAATAAATGATGAGTTTGATTTCAATATACTCACGTTATTATATATTGTTGTTAAAGACTAAGTGGCAAGGTTATGTTGACTAGATGAGTTTGATTTGGGAGTACTGAAGCTACTTATTAAGCTATTCATTTGAGTGGTTGGAAAACATGCGGTTGGATATCACGACCCAAAACTAATCTGTTGTGATAGCGCTTATCATGATACTAGGCAAGCCGATTACACAGATATTTTCAACACCCTAAAGCTTTGAAAGATACGAAAGGAGTTAAAATTAAGGAAACCTTTTAAAGACGGAGTAAGAAATCATAATTCAATACAAATCTCTCCCAATACCGGGGCGTCACCGAGTACATGAGCATCTATATAAAGACATAGTCTACTACATCGTTTAGGAAATAAAAATTGAAACATAAAATAAAGGATAAGGAGGGAGAGTCAAGATCTGCAAACGCCAAGCAGCTACCTCGATAGTCTCCAAAAATCCGGACTCCACAATTCAGCAATCGCCGTGACCTGAAGCACCTGGATCTGCACACGAGGTGCAGGGTATAGAGTTAGTACAACCAACTCAATAAGTAAAAAATTTAACCTTTTGACTGAAAGGTAGTGACGAACTCATCAAGTACAGTCCAATATAGAAATAACAATACAGAAATATAGGCATGCTTTCAAGTTCAATAGTTAAATTCAATTCAAGTAAAAATAGATCAATTCTGAATGATATGAGGAGTATGACCTTTCTACATCTACATGGCAATGCACATGCTGTATGTGATACACCACGATGAAAGCCTCGTGTATTCACACTCTCAGAATACTCAATCACTCAGTATTGTATATTGCCAATCCAACCCAGGGAAGATCCATCCCATATATATATGTACATCAACTGACATTCAGTCACTCAGTACTGCATAAGGCCAATCTAGCCCAGGGAAAGATCCATCCCCAAATATAAATTATTCGGACAAGATCCATCTTCAGAGAAGATCCATCCCTCAATATGATCAATTGTGCTCACTAGGGGTCTATACAGACTCCGGAGGAGCTCCTTCAACCCAAGCAATAATAATCCAGATCCAGGTATAAATCAATAAACATGCTGCGGCGTGCAGCCCGATCCCATAACTGTTACTCTCAATCAGGCCCTCGGCCTCACAAAATCATCAATCTCTCCAGTCTCTCTCTCGCGGGCTCATATTGTCGTGAAGCTAACCCAAAAAAGATGATATGGTATAGCAATAAGTAGCAACAGAGACTGAGATATGATATGCAACGAATAAATATGACTGAATACGAAATTTCAATAAAATCAATAAGTCAATAGCAAGGAAACAACCACTATGGGTCCCAACAGTATCAGCAATAGCCTAAACATGATTTCTAGCATGATTGACAGCTCAATTACTTTATCACATAATAAAAAACACGAATATCAACAAGATATATTCACTATACCGTTTCATGGAATCGACCAGGTCACAGTTCTTACGGTGCACCCCCACACACCCGTCACTTGGCATGTGCATCACCTCAAAACAAATCATATAACATATAATTCGGGGTTTCAAACCCTCAGATCCAAGTTTAGAAGTGTTACTTACCTCAATCGATGGAAATCCCTACTCCAACAGGCCCTTGCATCGCGAATTGGCCACCAAATGTCCCGAATCTAGCCACAAACAGTTCGATACAATCAACTCGGTCTAAAGGAATCAATTCCAAAAGAAAATGCTAAGTTATTAATCAAAAGTCAAAAATCGACTCAAAAGCCGGCCCCCGAGCCCACGTCTCGAAATCCATTAAAAGTCACAAAACCCGAAAGCCCATTCAACCATGAGTCCAACCATACAAAATTTATCAAAATCCGACATCAAATCGTCGCCCAAATCTCCAAATCCCTAGTCTCAAACTCCCAAATTCCACCTTAACTACACACAAACTAGGTGGGACATTCAATGGGGAAACAAGATTATTGATTAAAAATGAGCACAAGGGACTTACCTCAAGAAACCCCTCGAAAATCCTCTTAAATATCGCCCAAGTCCGAGCTTGAAATGTTTAAAATGATGAAAAACACGGAACCCTCATGTTTAATACACTGCCCAGGCCTCCTCGCACCTGTGGACTCGCTTCTGCTAGCCACCAAGCCACTTCTGCGAACCTAGCTCCCAGCTCCATTTTCGCTTCTGCGCCCCCATCACCGCATCTGCGGCCACGCAGGTGCGGAAAATCCTTCGCACCTGCGACCCCAGTCTCCCTCACTCCTGGCCGCACCTGCGCTCCCCCAGCTTGCAGCTGCGAGCTCGTATCTGTGACCAATGTTCCGCAAGTGCGATTGCACAAGAAAGATTCAGCTACAGCAGTCTTTCAAACTCAAACTTTGATCCAAAAACCCTCCGAAATCAACCTGAGGTCTCGGGGACCTCAACCAAACATACCAACAAGTCATAAAACATGACACGAACTTAGTCGAGCCCTCAAATCACCTTAAACAACATAAAAAACACGAATCGTACCAAATTCAAGCCTATTGAAACTAAGGAATTCCAACTTCTACAAACGACGCGGAAACCTATCAAAACGCGTTCGATTGACCTCAAATTTTGCAAACAAGTGACAAATAACACCATGGATCTACTCCAACTCTCGAAACTCTAATCTGAGCCCGGTAACCACAAAGTCCACTTTCGGTCAAACTTCCAAATTTTCAACTTTCGTCATTTGGGCCTAATTCCACTATGGACCTCCAAATAAAAATTCGGACATGCTCCTAAGTCCAAAATCACCCAACAGAGCTAACAGAACCATCAACGCTCCATTCCGGGGTCGGTTACTCATAAGCCAACATCCAGTCAACCTTTTCAACTTAAGTTCCTAACTTTGAGACTAAGTGTCTCAATTCTTTTCGAAATCTCTCTAGACCCGAATCGACTACCCCGGCAAGTCATATAACAGCTACAAAAAACAAAATGAGCAGTAAATGGGGGAATAGGGTTACGCCTCTCAAAACGACCGGTCGGGTCATTACATCCTCCTCCTTTTAAACAAACGTTAGTCCTCGAACGGGTCTAGAAACGTACCTGGAGTCTCAAATAGGCGTGGATAATGCTGTAATCTGGGCCGGGCCTGGGCCTAATGGGCCTGGCGGGCCTGGCGGGCCTAGGCCAAAGACGGTCCTGGCCCTGGCAGTCCATGTGTATGGGACCGGCCCGCTACGGGCCTAAGCCCACATGGTCCTGGTCTAAATGGGCCGGGCCCGTGGGCCTAATAGGCCTAAACGGTTCCGGATATTTTTTTTTTTTAATCAAGGGAAATTTCTTATAAACTATATATGCATATACTAATATAGATTGCATTAGACATATATATATATATATATATATATATATTGCCTTATATATATATATATATATATTGCCTTATATAAGCATTGTACATATTGTATATATATATTAATATATATATATATATATATATTATATATACTATCTAATACATATAAACTATATATATATTGCCATATATATATGTATATATATATATACCATATCATATTTAAAGACAAAATAAATTGCAAAGAAATATTCAAGAGAATGTCTTATAATTTTTATTATTAGGACATTAACAAAAAATTGGTAATATCTTTCTTAGTCTTCCTTCCCCCAATGGAATGAGCACAACAAGGTACTAATACCACCATTAAAAGGAAAAAAAAACTAAGGAAGATGTGCCAAAATACAAGTTACATAATAAACTAAACAATTATCTTTCTTAGTCTTCCTCCCCCAAATGGAATGAGCACAACAAGGTACTAATACCACCATTAAAAGGAAAAAAAACTAAGAAAGTTACATATTTGTCTAAGTATTATCCCTAACAAATCTCATAAATCCTTCAAGGTCCGGAGGAATTTCTGTTGGCGGTGATGGAAAAGAGGCTTGTTCATCACCGCTTCCGGGCGAACCCGCATCCTGCGCAAGTTCCGATAGCATTTCTTCATAAGCTTCGTCTATATCCGGTTGTGATTCTGCAAGTCCGAAATTTCTTCTTTCCGAACGGATCCAATCTCGGAAGAGAACTGCCTTTTCCAAGCTCTCCCTCATCGATGCTCTATGATCACCGAGTTGAAGTCTCGCTTGACTGAAAGCGCTCTTCGATGCCACCGTTGAAGCTTGAACGGTTAATATATCTCGAGCCATCCTTGAAAGAACCGAATAGTATTTTTGTTTGTCCTTCCACCATTCCAAAACGTCGAATGAGCCGTTAGGATTCTCTGATTCAAGTCCCTGCTTTAGTTGTGAACTATCACCAATATTCTCACCTTGGGAACCCCTGAACTCCGTCCAAGCACTGAGGGCCTTTATGCAAGCAGTTCTTTTAGTTGTTCGTGAAGTGGACGAAGTAGGAGTTGGAATATTGGGTCTAGCATGATCTAAAGCAGTTTAATATGCATTATAAATTGTCTGTGCATTTATTTTAATTGAGGCTATTACATCTCCAAGTGTTGCAAATTCCTCAGATGAAAGTAACAAAGAGTTATAAATTTTTGAATACCAAAATTGGGGACCTCCTAATTTCATGGTAGGGTTTAATAGTGGGGCAACGCCATAAATAGGGGGATAGGGAAAAAATATTTTTTAAATTTTTCTTTCATAGAATCAATGGCAAATTGATAAATTACACCACCATCTATAAATTGAGCAAATAAATCTGCAAGTGCAGTAATATAAACTAAACAGTTAGAAATAGTAGGGTAGTATTGCCCAGATAAATCGTTAGTTGCTACTGAAAATTGTTCTAAAAAGTTTATAAGTATTTTAACGTTAACCCAATCTTGATTAGTTAGGTGCTCGTCGTCTTCATCATCACCACCACCTACACGAGCATTGTAGGTTGCGGTAATTGGGTTCCTATATTCATACGCAACAATTAGACTTTCATAC
Source organism: Nicotiana obtusifolia (assembly GCA_002018475.1). Lineage (NCBI taxonomy): Eukaryota > Viridiplantae > Streptophyta > Magnoliopsida > Solanales > Solanaceae > Nicotiana > Nicotiana obtusifolia. The sequence goes on from MCJB01036218.1 coordinate 59,121, forward strand.
ATGTAATTCCATCTAGTCGGGCAAGGTTTAGGAACCTTTCTTTCTCTAAGGCCACATTCATCATATTTTTTAAAATATTCTCTAAGTCTACTTCTACGGTTTGAGTAAAATAGCCAATTAAGAGCCATTTTTACCTTTTCTATTTCTACGGTTAACATTTTCATTCCGTCACCGACAATTAAATGATAAATATGACAAATGCACCTAACATGAAAAATATTAGAAACCGCGGGATTTAAAGTAGTTGTAAGCATGCCTATTGCGTTTGTGTTACTAGACGCATTATCCATGGTAACAGACATTATTTTATCTCTAATACAAAAATATCTACAAATGTCTGATACCGTGCTAGCTATAAATTTACCAGTGTGGCGTGAGTTAATTATTCTATAGGCGATAATGCGTTTTTGCATTATCCAGTCCTCGTCTATCCAATGACTTGTTACGGTTAAATAGTCACAGTCATTAGCACTTTTACCTATATCCGTAGTAATTGCAATGCGACAATCTATATGGGTAAATAGATATCGCAAATATTGTTCATATTCATGCTTATATTTATAAATGTCGGCCTTCACGGTAGCACGAGGCCATCCTTTAAAGTAGGATTATAAACTCTTCTAATATATTGTATAAAATGGGGGTTAGAAGGAAAACTATATGGTAAGCACATAATTGTTACCATTTTTGCTAATTCTTCCCGATCCTTGTTTGGATCGTAGTATAAAATTCCACCGGTAATGGTGTTAATTCCGGGTTGGACTAAGTTTGAAGTGTGTGCCGGATTATCTACACCCGTCCCCTCTTCCGCAGCTTTCATTTGTAAATATCTCTGTTTATCTCTAGGGTGTTTCATTATGTGCTTAGTCAAACTACCCGTACCGCTACGGTTGCCAGTATATTTATGAGCCAACAAAGACCCACAACTTTTACACTTAGCTTTGTTTTCTTCTCTTAATTAAGTAAAAAAGCTCCAAACAAGGGATGTTTCGGGCCGTCTAGGAGGTCTTCTATCAAATGTAGGGGTTACTACAGGAAGGTCAGGCAAGGCATCAGTTGGGTTATTCATAGGACTAGTAGGTGTATCGTCTAAATCCGGTTGTGTTTCATCTAAATCATCATTTTCTAATATTGGTTGATTAGGATAAAGTAAGTTCATTGTTTGTTCATCTAATTGATTACCGAGTGCAACATCGTGACAAAATTGACTATCGAAAAATTAAAAACAAGGGTGATCACTATCTAGAATAACAGGTAGAGGAGGACAGGTAGCAGGGGGAGGAGGAGTAGCTTGGCTACTAGATTGACCAATTTTAGATTTTCCCTTGCCCTTACCACCAAACATTTTTTTTAATGAAAAATCCATATTAATTATAATTACGCTAAATAAAACAAACACAACAATATATTAAAAATTAAAGAGTTGGAGCGAGTTTACCGAATTGACGAACAACTTCTTGAAAATTGAATATCGTTGAAGACTTTAATACTTCAATTCACAAACTTTATAATTTTTCACGAAATTGAAATAATAAAGTAAACACTTATGGAATTAATTAGAGAGAGATTGAGAGAGATTGAGAGAATTTGTGAGTTAAAAATGAAAGAATGGAGGAGGTATTTATAGGTGGGAATAGGTAAAAAGTGTATTTATAAAAAGTTTGGGATTAAAATAAAGTTTGGGGGCCAAAATAGCTATTTTCTAAAGTCCAAACGGTTAAAAAAAAGGGCCAACGGCTAGATTTTAAAAATCTGGCCGTTGGCCATTTTTAAAATTTTTTTTTTTTTTTTTGGATTTTTGACCGTTGGGCCCGGCCCAAGCCCGCCTGGCGGTCCCGGGCCTGGTGGGCTTTTTGGGATGCCCGGCCTGTCACGGGCTTTGGACCACTAGGACCGGCCCGTTAGGCCCGTTAGGCCCACCAGGACCGCGGACCCGTGCCGGTCCCAGGCCTGGACCGGCCCACAATACAGCATTATATAGCGGTGTTCCCAAACACACTTGCCCTGTATTTGAGAAGTTAAGTATTTAGATGGAAATATCATAAATATAAATAATTGTACTGCTTAAAAGAACATTTATACCTTAAAATCATTGAAAATTGCCTCCTTAAGCGAGAACGGAAAATCACTCCAAGTCGCATAAGGGCCATCATATGCTTTCTAGTTGCCTGGGTGATTATCCCCGTAGTAACATTACTAGGGATAAAGCTTTAATGTAATAAAAAAAAGACACATTAATATCTTAGTAAAACCGTACAAAACAATAAACGTTAAAAATAACAAATAACTCTTACCCGTCACCCTCAGGGACGATAATGATCCTGCCATACTGATCACGATGCACCTCCTCGTCATCATCACCAGGGGCATGTGTGGAAGGTGTAGGGGGGTCAGAGCTAGAATCCCGCAGGCGAATGCCTGTAATAGATGGAGTCCCCGATGAAGATGGCTGCGAGCCCTGCGACGCAACTGTATGGGCCGCAATGGGACATGTCACTGATTGCTGCGACCCGAGTGGCAGCAACCCCAGTGGCTGTGACCCTAGTGGCTACGGCGCTGATGACTGTGATCCATGTGGATGTGACATGGACCGATGCGGTCCATGCGATGAAGATGGATGAGATCCACGTGGATGTGCGGTAGTTGGACTGTACGTCGGACGTACAATCCTAGGGCCCTGTGATGAAAGACCCGGTGTCTGCACGAATGTGTAGGGCTGGTGATGCTGGGGCATCTCAGAATAGCCC
>MCJB01036218.1:68475-88012 GCA_002018475.1 Nicotiana obtusifolia
GGCGCGGGGGGGGTGCTGGTGGCGCGGGGTGGGGGATGGGTTAGGGTTAGTGGGAGAGAGAGAGACTTTTGTAAAATAAGGTTTTGGGGAAGAAGGCCCGTTTTTGTTTCTGGATAAAAAACTTGCGACCAACTTAGCGACCAAAGTTGGTCGCTTATCTCAAATCTTTAATTTCAAAGTTGCAACCAAGAAGCGACCAACGTTGGTCGCTTATCTAAAAATTTTAATTTCAAATTTGCGACCAACTTTGGTCGCTTCTTGGTCGCTATAGTACATTGTATATATGTATAGATTTATTACTACAGTATATTTATATAAAATAAAATATATATATATATATATATATATATATAGTATAGTGTATTGTATAATACACTATACAATACACTTAGTATATATATACATATATAACTTGATATATAGTACGCTATACTATATATAACTTGATATATATATAGAGTATAGTGTATTGTATAATACACTATACAATACACTTGGGGTCGTTTGGTACGAACACAAGTAATGCTGGGATTAGTAATGCAGGGATTGTAGTGCTGGGATTATTTTTTATCAAGTATTTGGTTCGTTGTATTAAAAATTAGTTATGCAATGTATAATCTAAGCTTGTGTTTGGTTTAAAACTATACAAAATCTTCTTTACAATTATACCCTTGAATATTTGCGAATTGCAGTAGTAGTCAAGCTTTCTTTGAGGGACGGTTTAGTAATTTTAAGTATTATCCAGGTATAGTTAATCCAGGGATTAGTAATCCCTTGCTTTCCTTGGTATTAGTTAAAGGTATAACTAATCCATGTATTAGGTAGGAGTAAATTGAATTAAGCAACCAAACATGGTATTAGACGGATTAAATTTTTATACAGGGATTATTTCACTTAATACGGCCTAACCCTTGGTATATGCAATACACTTTAATGATTTATTAAATTTAATTCATGACCTTGATTCAGTTTATTATTTTTGATTTGTATTTGTTTACTTTTTGTGACTATCTTAGTCGCCACAAAAGCTACCAATAAAATAATAATAATAGCAATGTATAGGTCTTACATGTCTATTGCCTTCATATTTTGCCACTTCCTAAAACCTCATAGTCATGATCTTAAGAGAGCTAAAGATTAGCTATTGGCACAATTTGAGGTGAAATTAGGGAAAAAAATTTGGTACAGTAGCGGTCCAATTTATACCTTCACAGTAAGCCATAAGAAAAATTGTTGACAGTCTTGCTTGGGGATCTTCAAATTTTGGAAACAAAACAGGGAGTTGACCTTAATATATTCAGTTTTTTCAGTTAATGCCAGGTAAACTTCATTTTTCACAACTCCATAGTCATCTCTCTCTCTCTCTCTCTCTCTCAATACTGTAATGGATACCGAGCCGACTCAGTTCCAGATATCCCAGATGGAGGCGATTTTGGGGCCTGATTCGGAGCCATTTGAAACCTTTATTTCCGATCACATGTCGAGCTCCGAGGAAAATGATTCGGAGGCTAAGTCAATGTTCAACATGATGAAGCACAAGGATCCTGAGTCTCTTGCTATTAAGCTTTGTAACTTCCTCAACTCTTCACAAAACATTGATTCCCGTGAAAAGTGTGCCGTCCTCCTAAGTGAGTTGCTTAATGCTGATGATAATGACTTGTGCAATACTTGGCGCAATCTAAGTGTCTCTACTCAATCCACCATCAAACGCACTCTCCTTAATCGTATTTCCCAGCTTGAAGAATCAAAATCCATCATTGTAGAGCTCCGTGGCACTGTTATGGATCTAGCTGCTTCACTTATACCAGATAATAACTGGCCGGAATTACTGCCATTCTTGTACCAATGCCTCACCTCCACTTCAAACAACAAGTTAAAAGAGTCGGCTTTCTTAATTTTTGCTCAACTAGCTGACGACATTGGTGAAACCATAGTCCTTAATTACGTAAAGATGTTCCACCCTTTATTTCTTAATACACTGAATGACGATACCCTCAATGATCTGGATGTGAGAATCGCTGCCACGACCGCTGTGATCAGCTTTGTTCAGTGCATACCTAGTTCAAATGAAAAGGAGCGGCTTCAAGATCTCTTGCCAGGTATGTTGAAGACGTTGACTGACGGATTGTACAACAGTGATGAGGAGGATGCAGCAAATTACGTGCTTGATGTTTTCATCGACTTGGCCAAGAAAGAGCCTAAATTCTTGCGGCGGCAACTAGTGGTTGTTGTGGGCTCAATAATTGAGATAGCAGAGGCTAAGAGTTTGGAAGAGGAGACGAGGCACTTGGCAATTGAGTTTATGTTAACTTTGGTTGAGGCCAGGGACAAGGTCCCTGGCATGATGAAGAAGGTGCCACGGTTTACAGACACTTGTTTTGCTATCTTATTGAATCTGTTACTGGATATTAAGGATGAACCTAGTTGGCATAGTGCGGAGACCGAGCATGAGAATGTAGGGGAAACGGACAGCTATGGTTTTGGTAAGAAGTGTTTAGACCGGTTTTCTAAAGCATTAGGTGGCAAGACTGTTGCTCCTATTGCCATAGAGCAGCTGTCTGCTTATTTAGTTGCCCCTGAGTGGGAGAAACGACATGCAGCTCTCATTGCACTTGCTTCTATTGCTAAAGGTAGTTCAAAGGTATATATCTGATTTCTCATTAGTGTATTTATCATGATTATGTTGCGATTATTTTGTAGCATCGATGAGGTGCTACTTTGCTTGCAAACTTCTAGGATATAAGGTAGTTCCCCTATTTGTTTTAGTTTAAATTTCTTAGGCTATTAGCTTGAACCCATGGTTATCTGTCTATAGGTGATGATCAAGTATTTGGAGCAAATAGTGAATAAGGTTTTGCATTCTTTCCAAGATCCTCATCCTCGAGTCAGATGGGCAGCTATTAATGCAATCTACCATCTGTTGATTGTTTTCTGTCCAGACTTGCAAGACAAGTATCATAACCAAGTATTGCCTGCATTAGCTGCAGCTATGGATGGTTCTCAAAATCCACGATTGCAGGTCTGACCTATGGTTGAATACTTCATGGTTCTTGCAGACTTCCCAAAATAAAATTGCTTTTATACAAGTATAAATTATTATCGATACAGAAAAAAATCAGCAAAAGTATCTATCTTGCTGCACCTTTATGATGGGTTGCATATTCCAAAAAGTTGACGATCTATAAATTTGCATAAGAATTCGTAGGATTGATGTGTCATTACTGCTTCGTTTAGTTCATGATGCCACCAAAGTTACTCTTTTTACCCATTTTGGCATTCTCATAGGCACTTGCAGCTAAAGCTTTCATGTATTTCTGCAAATCTAGAAAACCAAAAACTCTGATACCCTACTTGGATGGAATACTCAACAAAGTGTTTGTACTTCTACAGGTATGCAAATACAGAGGCCACCATGGTATAAAGTTAGATAACTGTTGACAAGTCTAAGAGATTCATGCTGTTTTTTTCCTACTCATTTCTGTTGTTTGAAATGCAGAAAGACAATCAAATGGTTCAGGAAGCAGCATTAATTGCATTGGCTGCTACAGCTGTTTTGTCTAAGGTATTTACTTGCATTATTTTTGACTCAATAGTTCTACTTATGATGGATAATGATGGCTACTATATTATTTGTACTTCAACAGGAGCACTTCCAAAAGTACTATGATTCTGTAATGCAATATTTGAAGAGTATCCTGATAGATGCAAATGATAAATCTAATCACACGCTTCAAAGCCAAGCCTTGGAGTGCATAAGCATTGTCGGGTTGGCTGTAGGCAAAGAGAAATTCAGAGATGACTTTAAGCAGGTCTTCTCCCAACTATCCTCAATACTTCTTTCTGCCTGTGCATGCAATGCAGAACGCATATGTTAGAGCTTTTGGGAAAACATACTTGTCTCCGGTGTTTATGCCATAGCACATACATTTACCACGGTTAGGTAATAATTTGAGGTGAAAATAGATGTTAAATTAACAATGATCAAGTGACAAAGTTTATGTAAAAGATACATGTCATGTATTCTTTGATTCTGCGGTGCCATTGCAGATGGAATGGCATTTTTCTTGTTTGCATTTGCTAGCCTTTGTCATATGGATTTCGCACAGGCCAGCCATAAGTATCGATTATACCTATTTGAAGTGCAGACTTGCTTCATACTGTGGGGAGCAACGAATTGTGACTCACACATTTTCTCCTACTAGCTCCTTTTTGGTCCTAAATTCTGACTCTACTTCGGAACTCCTTTTCTTCTCTCAATGGCACGGTAGCCTATCTTGTTATTCATTTCTCAAAGTGGAATTTTTTTCTTATTTTACTTTTGTTGTCATAAAAGGTTATGGAAGTGCTTAAGTCATTACAAGAATCACAAGTAATGGATACCGAGCCGACTCAGTTCCAGATATCCCAGATGGAGGCGATTTTGGGGCCTGATTCGGAGCCATTTGAAACCTTTATTTCCGATCACATGTGGAGCTCCGAGGAAAATGATTCGGAGGCTAAGTCAATGTTCAACATGATGAAGCACAAGGATCCTGAGTCTCTTGCTATTAAGCTTTGTAACTTCCTCAACTCTTCACAAAACATTGATTCCCGTAAAAAGTGTGCCGTCCTCCTAAGTAAGTTTCTTACTGCTGATTATAATGACTTGTGCAATACTTGGCGCAATCTAAGTGTCTCTACTCAATCCACCATCAAGCGCACTCTCCTTAATCGTATTTCCCAGCTTGAAGAATCAAAATCCATCATTGTAAAGCTCTGTGGCATTGTTATGGATCTAGCTGCTTCACTTGTACCAGATAATAACTGGCCGGAATTACTGCCATTCTTGTACCAATGCCTCACCTCCACTTCAAACAACAAGTTAAAAGAGTCAGCTTTCTTTATTTTTTCTCGACTAGCTGACTACATTGGTGAAACCATAGTCCCTAATTACGTAAAAATGTTGCACCCTTTATTTCTTAATACACTGAATGACCATACCCTCAATGATCTCGATGTGAGAATCGCTGCCACGGCCGCTGTGATCAGATTTGTTCAGTACATACCTAGTTCAAATGAAAAGGAGCGGCTTCAAGATCTCTTGCCAGGTATGTTGAAGACGTTGACTGACGGATTGTACAACAGTGATGAGGAGGATGCAGCAAATTTCGTGCTTTATGGTTTCATCAAGTTGGCCAAGAATGAGCCTAAATTCTTGCGGCGGCAACTAGTGGTTGTTGTGGGCTCAATAATTGAGATAGCAGAGGCTAAGAGTTTGGAAGAGGAGACGAGGCACTTGGCAATTGAGTTTATGTTAACTTTGGTTGAGGCCAGGGACAAGGTCCCTGGCATGATGAAGAAGGTGCCACGGTTTACAGACACTTGTTTTGCTATCTTATTGAATCTGTTACTGGATATTAAGGATGAACCTAGTTGGCATAGTGCGGAGACCAAGCACGAGAATGCAGGGGAAAGGGACAGCTATGATTTTGGTAAGACGTGCTTAGACCGGTTTTCTAAAGCATTAGGTGGCAAGACTGTTGCGCCTATTGCCATAGAGCAGCTGTCTGCTTATTTAGTTGCCCCTGAGTGGGAGAAACGACATGCAGCTCTCATTGCACTTGCTTCTATTGCTAAAGGTAGCTCAAAGGTATAAATCTAAATGTCTCATTAGTGTATTTATTATGATTATGTTGCGATTATTTTGTACCATCGATGAGGTGTTTCTTTGCTTGCAAACTTCTAGGATATAAGGTAGTTCCCCTATTTGTTTTAGTTTAATTTTCTTAGGCTATTAGCTTGAACCCATGGTTATCTGTCTATAGGTGATGATCAAGTATTTGGAGCAAATAGTGAATATGGTTTTGCATTCTTTCCAAGATCCTCATCCTCGAGTCAGATGGGCAGCTACTAATGCAATCTACCGGCTGTCCACTGATTTCTGTCCAGACTTGCAAGAACAGTATCATAACCAAGTATTGCCTGCATTAGTTGCTGCTATGGATGATTCTCAAAATCCACGATTGCAGGTCTGACCTATGGTTGAATACTTCATGGTTCTTGCAGACTGCCCAAAATAAAATTGCTGTTATACAAGTATAAATTATTATCGATACAGAAAAAAATCAGCAAAAGTATCTATCTTGCTGCACCTTTATGATGGGTTGCATATTCCAAAACGTTGACGATCTATAATTTTGCATAAGAATTCGTAGGATTGATGTGTCATTACTGCTTCGTTTAGTTCATGATGCCACCGACGTTACTCTTTTTACCCATTTTGGCATTTTCATAGGCACTTGCAGCTGAAGCTTTCAGGAATTTCTGCGAATCTAAAAAACCAGAAACTCTGATACCCTACTTAGATGGAATACTCAACAGAGTGTTTGTACTTCTACAGGTATGCAAATACAGAAGCCACTATGGTATAAAGTTAGATAACTGCTGACAAGTCTAAGAGATTCATGCTGTTTTTTTCCTACTCATTTCTGTTGTTTGAAATACAGAAAGACAATCAAATGGTTCAGGAAGCAGCATTACTTGCATTGGCTGCTACAGCTGATTTGTCTAAGGTATTTACTTGCATTATTTTTGACTCAATAGTTCTACTTATGATGGATAATGATGGCTACTATATTATTTGTACTTCAACAGGAGCACTTCCAAAAGTACTATGATTCTGTAATGCAATATTTGAAGAGTATCCTGGTAGATGCAAATGATAAATCTAATCACACGCTTCAAAGCCAAGCCTTGGAGTGCATAAGCATGGTCGGGATGGCTGTAGGCAAAGAGAAATTCAGAGATGACTTTAAGCAGGTCTTCTCCCAACTATCCTCAATACTTCTTTCTGCCTGTGCATGCGATGCAGAACGCATATGTTAGAGCTTTTGGGAAAACATACTTGTCTCCGGTGTTTATGACATAGCACATACATTTACCACTGTTAAGTAATAATTTGAGGTGAAAATAGATGTTAATTAACAATGATCAAGTGACAAAGTTTATGTAAAAGATACATGTCATGTATTCTTTGATTATGCAGTGCCATTGCAGATGGAATGGCATTTTTCTTGTTTGCATTTGCTAGCCTTTGTCATATGGATTTCGCACAGGCCAGCCATAAGTATCGATTATACCTATTTGAATTGCAGACTTGCTTCATACTGTGGGGAGCAACGAATTGTGACTCACACATTTTCTCCTACTAGTTCCTTTTTGGTCCTAAATTCTGACTCTACTTCGGAACTCCTTTTCTTCTCTCAATGGCACGGTAGCCCGATCTTGTTATTCATTTCTCAAAGTGGAATATTTTTCTTATTTTACTTTTGTTGTCATAAAAGGTTATGGAAATGCTTAAGTCATTACAAGAATCACAAGTCAAAGAGTTTGTATCTATTGTTCGCAGTGTACAGGTATGTGTTAATCCTTTGATTTTACGGGCTCAAAACTTTTTCTCTAGACTGGCCTCTAGGTATTTTCTCGATCTTATTGCAGGCATACGGTAGAATTTGCGAGTGCATGGGAAAGGATTTTCTTCCTTACATGAGTACTATCATTCCCCCTTTGGTTGAGTGTGCTCAGCTTGAGCCCGATAAGACCGTATCCTCAGATAAATTAAAAGATAGGTAAGCTCTAATCATAGAGGTTTGGCTTTTTTTTTTTCGTTATGAAGTTCATTTGGATTATTTTTTCTTTTATCATTTGGATTTTTGCTTTCTTTTCTAGACAATCTAGGATAAATGACTGAATCAGCAAAAGCCTATGTGCACTGTGGTCTTATAGTCTTCTAACGGAAAATAACTTTTATTTTCTATACTACTGCACCATATTTATATATATATATATATATATATATATATATATATATATATATATATATATATATATTTAAAAGAAATGGAAATACTGCACCATATTCACTCTAGCTGCCAACAGTTGCTGAGCTCATTGATCTATATTGATGATTCACTGAATTAAACATTTCTATTTTTGATGCATTTTAAAAGTGTCATATAAATTTACAATTCTTTGTAGGAATACCATTATTTGATTAGTGTATAAATGATATGGAGTCGGCTAAGTTATAACTTATTTTTCTTACTTTACAATCAGTAAAGAATTTGTTATCAGTGAAGAATCTAAAGGGGACGTGCACTGTAGACAATCAAGTAGTAGAACACCAAAAAAACTGTACCATGATTCATAGTAGTCATATAGAGCTCCTGACCCTCTTAAGATATCCCCTTATAAAAGTGTTGTATTCTTTATTACATTAATCTTGAGCACGTTCCATTTCCTTCTAGTTTTAATGCTTCTTCCTGCTAAAAGATCTCTTTTTCAATATATTCAAAGAGCTTCCTGTCCTACTCCTTGTTATCTCCACCTTTTACTCAATAATCATTAAATTGTTGCCATTCAATGCATGAAATTGTCTGTGTTTAAATCTGCAACTCAAAGTAGCATAGGATGTCCTCTAGAATATCAAAATCTGAATCCGTTGATCTGTATTGCTTTGATATCTGAGAGACATGGTTTCAACTAGTTTACCACATCCTGGTTTCAATCAGTTTTAGTGACCCAGTAAAAAATATAGTTTTACTCAACCAGTTAATAGCTTTGATAACTATCAGACATAGGATTTCTTGTTATTTCTTTTACTTTACTTATCACTGCGAAGACTGCTACTGGGAGGTGGTTATTCGAACTATTAAGGATCTTGCTTAACTGTCACATTTTGCAGCATACACAAAGTCAAGTTTGGGAATGGAATAATATGTGTCAAAGAAAGTGACCTCCTATTGGGGAAATCTATAGCCTGTAGAATCCTTGCTTTATGTGCTCTGAAATTGGAAGACGACTTCTACCCATGGATTTCTCAGGTTAGTATGAAGAGTCCCTTGCATGTTCACTTTTTGCTGTTAAGTGGACTAAAAAATAATCAATTGAAATCTATGGCTAAAATCATGAAACAGGCTGCTCCAATTTTAGTTCCCCTTCTGAAATTCGATTTCCACAATGGTGTCAGGGAAGGTGCTTGTACTGGTAAAAAGAATCTCATGAATTTCATATGGCTTTCTTTATTTTTCTTTGACTTCCTCCAATTCCTTATGAGATGTTTTAAATTGTGGTGGTTAAGCATTGTACTTCCTGCTGCATTCTGCTAAACTGGCGGTAGACAAAGGGACTGCTCAAGGTGGAAACCAGGCGTACCTCAAGCAGTTATTTGGTGATATAATACTGGCTATTGGGGACACTTTATATTCGGTTACCTTCAACACCTTACTATTTACATTTTCTCTTTCTGTGGGGAAAAGGATTGAGCTCATTTATCTGAATAATGAGAAACTAACACTTGGATATCAATTTCATCTAGGAGCATGAGACAGAGGTATGTGCAATTAAATTGAGTGGATTGAATGGATGCTTAGAGGTATGACATGTTAAGGTGGTTTCATCACTTTGATCCAAGTTTTCAGTGTTTTCTTATGTTGATGTTGTGCTGATTTTATGCTCTTCTTATGTCCATTATCATAAGCAAGACACTTGTCCAAGCTTATAAGAAATGGTAGGTACTGTACGAGATATCTCTTTTGAAAGCTTAGATGATATATAGCAAGACTTTAGGGCAAGAGCAATAACTTGCACAGTAAGATCTTCATCTGACTTAAATTCATTTATAATGGGGGAAAATTTGGAAAGTATTTGAAAGCTTTTTGAAGAATGAAGAAAGAGTGGGTGAAGTGAGACAGAGGAGTGTGATGTTATTATGTTACATGATTTTGAAGGGGTTGTGGTTGCCTAAAGGGGGTGTTGGGTAAGCAATTACTTTGCTAGCAAGGCTTTACTTTTCTGCTTGTGTGCACGTGTGGGTAGACACTAGCTACTAGGCATGTGGGCTTGAATATTTATGAAGTTAATGTTCTATTGAATTTGCATGATCTCATTTCCAATCATCCACGTCCCTTTTACTTTAATATATCAGTCCGGACTTTCATCTTCCATAGCAGTGGGGGATTTGACATAAGCTTCTACCTATTTATTTATCTCGAAAGAAAAAGTATAAATAAAGAAGGCAAGGCTTTACCTTACTGATTCTAAAGAAAGTAGGACAGACCCCAAGTTTTTACAAGCATACACATAATAAAAAGTACAACAATAACAACAACAACAACCACCTACCCATTATATTCTTACATGTGGGATCAAGTAAAATATGAGCTTCATCTGACTTAATTCATTTAGTCTGTATGTGAGCACATGCAGAACTTATAGTTCTTCCTATAAAATGGCATACTTGGACCATAAATGCTTAAGAGTTTAAACATGGACTAGAATCTACCATAATCTCATAATTAGAAAAGCTCCCTTGACATGAATAGGTAAGATTAGGAGTGCTTATCAGGCGGATCGGGCGGATATTTACATTAACGATTTGGCTTATCAGTTATCGGTTTATTAATATAGTAGTCCGCTAGCCGTCCAATAAGACATCAGGTGAATTAGTATCGGATTAGTGATTATCGGGGCAGTTATCGGTTAAATGAAATGAACAATATAAAACGAAGTTGTGAATTAAAGATAAGGGAAAATTTCTAAAGCATCACATCTGCTCAGATGTATGTATAGATTACCTATCCAGTTGATTGATACTGTGCCAAGTCTGTTTGTCATGCATTTATGTTTTATGTCCAAAATTCCTAGTGGTTTAGCTTGACCTTGATTTCCCACTTGAGCTAACATAGTTTAAGGTGATTTACACTGGGAAACTTCTTCAGTTTAGCTTAAGAAAGTTGTTCTGCTTCTAACTTATCTAATCACTTAAATACCATTTTCATTGGAAAATTAGACGAATCCAATCATACATACGAGATTGGAAGAAATTTAATTAGTGATTTAGGTGATAGAAAAGAGAAAAGCGGCAGTTGTTGCAGGTTGAATTGAGATTCGATAAAGTAGGGATTTAGAGCTTTAAATATTAATTCATATATATAGGGGTAAAAGTACAAATATAAAAATTCTTAACGGGGTAACAGTTTATCCGATAAGAAAATTGAGTAATCCGTCCCCAAACTGTTAAGCCGTTAATAATAAAATTTCAATCCGTTCACCAATCACTACCCCGATAACTCGATACCAATAAGCCAGTAAGTCAGTTTTTGTGGTTCGGTTAAAGAAGGCAAGGCTTTACCTTACTGATTCTAAAGAAAGTAGGACAGACCCCAAGTTTTTAAAAGCATACAAATAATAATAAGTACAACAACAACAACAACAACAACAACCTACCCATTATATTCTTACATGTGGAATCAAGTAAAATATGAGCTTCATCTGACTTAATTCATTTAGTCTGTATGTGAGCACATGCAGAACTTATAGTTCTTCCTATAAAATGACATACTTGGACCATAATAAATGCCTAAGAGTTTAAACGTGGTCTAGAATCTACCATAATATCATAATTACAAAAGTTCCCTTGACATGAATAGGTAAGACTAGGGATGCTTATCAGGCGGATCGGGCGGATATTTACATTAACGGTTTGGATTATCGGTTATTTGTTTATTAATATAGTAATCCGCTAGCCGTCCAATAAGACATCAGGTGAATTAGTATCGGGATTAGTGATTATCGGGCGGTTATCGGCTAAATCAAATGAACAATAAAAACGAAGTTGTGAATTAAAGATAAGGGAAAATTTCTAAAGCATCACATCTGCTCAGATGCATGTATAGATTACTTATCCAGTTGATTGATACTGTGCCAAGTCTGTTTGTCATGCATTATGTTTTATCTCAACCATTACCCCGATAACCCCATACCAATAAGCCACTAAGCTGTTTTTGTGGTTTGGTTAACAGTTACGGTTCGGTTTTGAACAGCCCTAGGTAAGACTGACACAAACAGATTCTTAACCATCTAGTAAATGAAATGTTTCATCATTACTGTCTACGCAAAAAACACCATTAGTTGTAGAAATTTAGTTAGAACCATAATTATTCACTTGGTATGGTCCTTTTTGTGTACAGATCTGTGGACCAATTCTCAATGAAGATCAGGTTCATAGCATCATTGATGAGATAAAGCACGTCATTTTAGAAAGTTCACATAGAAAAGGAGAAGTCACAGAGAGAGCAAAAACAGAAGACTTTGATGCTGAGGAAGCTGAATTGCTGAGGGAGGAAAGAGAGCAAGAAGAAGAAATTTTCAGCGGTGTATGGTGGATAGACATAACTCATTATAGAACCTTTCACTTGAGGTTGTTCTTGATCCACATAAACATTCGTTTTATCAGGTTGCTGGAATATTGATTACATTGATCAAATCGTTCAAAGCTGCTTTCTTGCCTTTCCTCGATGAGCTTTCATCATATCTAATGCCTACGACGGTGAGTTTACACTCACGATAACTACCGTCAAGTTAACCTGCTAGGTTGTTTTCCATTTATATTTCTCATTCTTCTTTCTTTTTCCCTGTTTGAAGGGCAAGGATAAAACAGCTAAAGAGAGAAACAGATGTATTAGTATCTACTGTAAACTTTTGGAGCATTGCGGTGAAGCAGCTCTAAAGTAGGTCTATCTTTGTTAGTTTTTCTTAAATTGGATCATAATTCTGATAGTTACTTCTTTGTCTAAACTAGGTACTATAATATGTATCTTCCTTTTCTTTTGGACGCATGCAACGACGACAATTCAGATGTTAGACAGGTTTAATTTGTGTATCTTAGTGATTGGGACAGTTTTCAATCAAGTTACAACTGCTATTTGATTCATCCGAACACCATTGATGTCATGTTTAGAATGCACTTTATGGACTGGGGCTTTCCGCTGAATATGGTGGTTATGCTTTCAGACCTTTTATTGGAGGTATTATATTTCACCCTGTTATTCTGACCCTTTACATTATGGAGGATGAGACAATTAGGAGTGATATATTTTGGTATTTAATCAATCCCATGATTTCAGAAGCTCTTTCAAGGATCAATGTAGTCATTACGCATCTCAATGCTCTTGAACCTGAGAATGCAGAGGCATATGACAATGCTGTTTCTGCACTTGGTAAGATATGTCAGTTTCATCGGGAAACTATTGACTCAGCGCAGGTACATCTTTCTAGGAATTAATCTCTAACTTTTATTTTTCATGCATTGTAAATATACTCAACTCATATGTACTCGAGTTATTCTAAATTATCGGGTTTAGATTTTGGGTATTTTGATCACTCCGAACTTCATAAACGGTTTTGAACTTGCTATAATATCTTGATCAGCTTTTCTTCTTATAGATTTTAAAATCTGAAAGTCACTATACCAGCCCGATAAATGATTGCAATAAACTAGGATGAGATGCACTGTTCTCGTCTTAAGTCTTAATCACTCATATAGTTATTTACAAGAGTTCTCTATAATTATCAATTAGCTCTTTAGTTGTAAGCAAGGCTACTTTTTTATTAGGAAAATTAAAATATGCTTGTAATAGCTAGCTTTTTAAATATTAGTTCCAAAACTGCATGGAGGTTTCCATTACCCCAGTTAACTTAGTTCCTCTTCAGATAATACCTGCATATATATAGATTCTAGTGATTGGTTTCCCTTTCAACTTATTTGGCTTTTAATAACCTGTAGCTGAGGGTATTTAGTCAGCTTAGGGAAAGGAAACTTTAGACAACTTCTACGTGTTAAAAAGAAACTTAAGAGACTTCTATGTGTAATGACATACATTATCAGTACCTCGGCTCTACGTATTAAAAGGGAAATTGATTGCATAGTGACTGCTGTTTGGTGCAACTGGTTTGAAAGATCGAATTTCATTAAGCCATGGGCAGCCTTTCAATACAATGAAAGATGAAACTAACTTCCTAAATGTGCTATTTAGAGGTAAGAGACTTATTCAACAACTTATCCTAACAAAATGCTAGAGAAAAGGTCAAACTTAAACAACTTAACAACATATTTCCTTTTGTTTATACCTTTTTAGAGGGTTATGTCGCATTATGCATATGTTCACTATGTCATTGGTTTGGTAAAGCATGTAGCTTTTGATCTTCCAAGAAAAAATGACGCTCTTCCAATGTACATATCCTTGTTAAAGTACCACAGAATTCTCATTCCAACTTTTTTGGTAGATCATTGCTTGGTTGAATTGTCTTCCTATAAAAGATGACAAGTATGAAGCTAAAGTAGTTCACGACCAGCTCTGTTCAATGGTGGAGAGGTACTGGAGTAATTTTATCATCACCTTGTCTTTACTATTTGGAGTTTACCATGTTACCTTAGCATTGTTCACTTATGTAACTTCATTTGTAATTTGTTTCACATAAAGTCAAGTAAATTCCAGTAGAAGTACCCCTAGCTTGCGTTAAAAGTATGTACGTGTTAAATTTGTGGCTTAACCACCATCATCCAACAATGAAATTGAGAGAACTAGACTTAAACTTAATGTATGAGGTAAAACCATGTCAGTCAAGTTTGAAATCATTTTAAAGTTCTGATTCAATGCCAATATGCAGTTTTAAATTTCTAGTTTGGATTCGATGATTAGCTTTCTGTCACAACCCATTTTCTGAACAAGCCATGACCGGCACCCGATCGCTAAACTTCACCGAGCGAACCATTTGTGCTTATCAAATCTATTATAACTTCAAACTTTATATGCAGCAAGGCAATACTTTAATGAAATACTTTTAATTAATTTAAATATCTAAAATAAACCAATTCCAAAACTTTATTCATAGTAACTACTGAAATATTGCAAAGTTATTATCAAAAACATCTGAATCTTGACCCACCGACTGTGTCTATTAAGCCTCTACTGATAAATTGATGCGCTACTCAGGACATGAGATTGCGTGGCTAGTTCTCCAATTAAACAAAGAAATAACTAAATAAAGATGATTCAAAGGAATACTCCTCGAACAAAAGAGGAGCTCACCAATAGCACTGGAAGAGAGGAAAGTCCTAACCTGTAGGCTGCTTGCCTGCAAAATCGGTTCCTACGTTGTACCGCAGACCAACTTAGGTTCCCAAAAGAGAACGTCAGTACCATCCATTGTACTCAGTGAGTCTCAACGAGCCCCCATTAAAGCAGAGAATGAGACTTAATAAAATATGCACTACAAGCAAAGATTCTAAAAGATTCTAATAACGGTTTATGAATATTCTAAAAGAAATTCTTTTCTTTTTCTCTCTAATCAAAAAAAAAAAATACTTCACTTTATGCTTCTAGAGTTCCAACTATCCTGACTTATTTCTGTCTTAGTCACCGTGTGACCGGCACAGGTTCGATTCCCACCTGATCGAATAGGTCCAATCCACGTGGTGCTACTCGCTTCATGGTTCTTAGGGCTCATGTATCATACCTTAGCCTAGCTAGGCAAATTCTCAGCAACGAGACCGTCGGCTTGTGTGCTCTCTACTTTGGCACAAGTAGTTTCAAAAAGTCAACGCCTTGATCAGGACCCTCGAACTGGACGATAACCCCTTCTTAGAATAGAGGATACTCCCAAAAATCTTTTCTTTCTAAAACTTCTTCTTGTGACTTTTCAAGTTTAAATCTTGTTTGAAAGTGATCTATCACAAAATAGATTCTTATACTTCTCGAGTAAAATATATAAGTTTTAACTAGAATATACTTAGTCAACATGTACTAATTAAGCACATGTTGACTCTTTAAAGCATTTTATCGAACACTAGTGGGCATGTTTTTGTGAGTACAACCATTTAGTAAAGGGTTATATCCACTCACCTCAATTTCTCTTTTCAAGCAACATATAAATTCCAATTCTTGTAATCAACTTAACGATCAAATACTACAACAATAAGTCACGATAAGTATCCAACTTTCCCAAAGTATTAAATCGTTTCTCAACTCTAAAGAACTTTAGGTTTAACTTCTAAATTTCTAAGTTTTGGGTGAGGTCTTGTTCTAACAATTCTTTACTATCTCTAACAACCTTAACCCGTTACAGCAATCCAATAAAAGTGAAGAATTTATCTTGTAACACCAAAAACCTAACTCGTACTTGATGGGTGTTGTTGAGGTTTTGTAAAACTTTCCTATGAATTCACCCCATTAGGGTGTTAGATTCTAGTGTATAATGATGTTATAGCTTACAATCCCATAAAAAGAATTACCTCAGTTCTGGCCTAAAGAAGCAATGCTGCCTCTGTTTCTTGCTCCTTGAAAAATCTTCTTTTTTGTTGGATTGAATTCTTTGCAATTGTTTTCCAGCCCTGGTCTCTCGTTCCTCCTAAGGCTTTATTTTCAAACATTCACCTAACTGCAGGGCTTAGATGTATATCAAACATGTCTTCAGAAACATTATTTTCAATATAATGTATCAGTCTCATAGATCTTTTGTTCAAAATAATCCAAAAGAAACATAATGGTGTTGTTTTTCTAATCCATCTTCCTCTCATAGCATATCTTCTCTGTATTCTCCAAGTAGGAGTCTCAATAGTTTAACTGGTTAAACTTTACAAGTAAGTTAATGATAGAGCAATGTGAACACTGAACAGTTTATATAGATTAATTTGATGAAACAGAATTTTGATTAAATTTCATCTTGAGTGAAGCCTGTTGTACTAAAAGATGAACTTTCCTGACTCTAAAGATGTAATATGAGGTGTTCATATGTTTTTAGTCTTTAATGTTTTCATCAAATCTTCTGACTCACAGATCAGACAGAGAACTTTGGGATCCCAACTATCTGCACCTTCCAAAGGTTATATCTGTTTTTGCAGAGGTTAGTTCAAAATAGCAGGTGTAAGAATGAATTGTTCATTTGTGCTTGTTATTAAACAGGTGATTTTAGTAGTTACTTTTTAAAGAAAGGAGTCAGAAAACCAGGGCTTGTAATCTAATAGTATCTGCTGGTAGTCCCACACAATTAGAGTTGGATTCATAATTTAAGTTCTATGGTTCAACCTTAAGATTCTTAGCATTGAACCCTTTATATTTTTAACTTATGGGTTTGTATCTACTATTTGTTGTAATAATGTTGAATTTTTACATATAAATTTATGCTCCGCGTCATCCGCCCCTGCACACAATAGGTGTGAGTCTGATTTTCACTGGCCCTTTCTCCCTTCCCCTTTCTCTGGACCCTATGCAATAGGGAAAAATAAGACAAGAAAAAAGGCAGTTTGTATCATGTGTTAGTCAGTTGGCAATTAGTGCTCCATCTGTCTATTTGGAGGGCTCATTTGATCGTTCCTTTTCGTTTGTTTTTCTTGTTTCACTAATAAAGTTGATTAATCTATTGATATGGCTATCTTACTGTACTGTGACATTTACATCAAATTAACATTTATGCTAATGTAGACATTGAGTAATTGAAAGTTGGTTCTTTTGTAGGTTCTATGTGCTGGAGAGGATCTTGCTACGGAAGAAACTGCAAAACGCATGATTAATCTGTTGAGGCATTTTCAGAAAACAGTACCAGCAGCCACCTGGGAATCAGCATGTTCCTTGCTATTGCCTCAGCAGGAGATGGAATTGGAATCCATCCTATCACCTGAAGAAAATGTTAACATTTCAGAGTTAGTATGGAGAGTCTTGTCTTGTCATTTTCTCGTTATTGTTTGTTGTTGCCAAAGTTAGACTCTTTGCCACTATTTTGAGTATTTCCTACCGCATGTGCTCTATCCGCACACGAAAAAGTGGATATCATCACGAATTGGTGTTGTATGACCCCGAAACGTCATAAAATGAACTCGAAATTCATGATGAAACCGTAAGTATTGATCACTAGACCGTTTCCGACCTATAAAATTTCATGCCAATCGGAGTCCGCCAACTTTTTTTACAAAATAAGCATTTACGAATACGCGAAAAAGTGGATATAATCTCAAATTCATGTTGCATGACCCTGAAACGCCATAAAATGAGCCTGAAAGTCATGACGAAGCAAGGAGTATTGGTTACTAGGCCGTTTCCTATGGACCTACAACATTTCAGGCCAACAAGAGTCCGTCAATTTTTATAAAATCACCATGTACTAATACATATGAAGGATACAAAATCATGTTGCATGACCCCAAAATGCCATAAAATGAACCCGAAAGTCAAGGTGAAGCAATAAGTATTGGTCACTGGGCCATTTTCCATGGATTTACAAAATTTCAGGCTAATCGGAATCCGTAAGAAAAATTCTGCAAAATCAGCATGTACTTAATACACAAGAAAGGTGGATATAATGACAAATTCGTGTTGCCTGACTCTAAAATTCCATTATATGAACCTGAAATTCGTGGCTTAATTTAAAAAATAGCTCTTCTGAAGGATGTGCTCAATGAACTTCTGAAACAAGGGGCTGCATAAATTTGGCAAAGGCCACCTTCCCTGATCCAGTGAAAGGAGAAACTCATAACCTTCTTTGACTTCAGCAGAAGATAAAATGTATCATAAAATCTCCTCTCTATTTCAGATATTTGTTCTCTCACGGAATTGTCCTCAGAATGATGTTGACAGCTTTGCAAGTAAAGAAATGAATGACAAATCACATTCCAGGACCAAACATGAGCTTATAATATTTGTCCTACTGTATCAGCATGTAATGCTTGATTACAACTAACAAATGATATTCAGGGAAAAATAGAGGACGAGTTCTGCTTTAACATTGGTTTGGTGCATGAACTAGGATCACTACCCTGTGTATAGGACAACTCGGTGCACTAAGCTCACGCTATGCACAGGGTCTAGGGAAGTAAAACTTATTCTTCTAATTCTTTTTCCCTTTTTTCCCTTTTTATGGTCTTTCACTAAATGCAGAATAAATTTTCTGCAAGAAAAGATAGCCTTCAACCTAAACTAATACACTTTGTTACTGTAAACAATATTGAATAAAATGAAGTTACAACTAATGAAGAATATATAACCAAAGGCCGGTGGCGCATTATACTATTGATTAGACAACTTAACGACAAACATTCTTTGAACGTTGAAGACAATATTTGGGTATAGTTTTGTGAAGTTATAAGAGAAATATATACCTGTGAAGAAACATAACTCAAAGTAATAATATAAACAAGGAAAAATAAGAGATATAGAGAGAAAGAGAGGAGAGATTCTTATTTCTTCTATGTATTCAAGTGCATATAATGTGATGCTCAAACCCTCTATTGATAGGATGATATTTAGGTAATACAAAGGGATGCCATGAACATGGTATTAAACATTTGAGATCATGGAGGAAGATCATGGCGAGGTTCTGGAGGTATGAGAGTTACAACCATAACTCTTATAAGTATTGGAGTAGTGGGAGTTATGGAGATAATGGAGAAGAATAGTGGGTATTACTTCATTATGAGTTATGGACATCCACCAATAGATAATTATTTATAATACTCTCCTTTGGATGTCTATAGATAACGTGCCTCATTAAAATCTTACTAAGAAAAAACCATGTGGGAAAAAATCTTAGTGAAAGAAAAGAGTACACATATCTTGTAATACTCATTGTTTGTTGCCTCGTTAGAAACCTTGCTCTGAAAACCCAGTGGGATAAAATCTCAACCAAGGAAAAAAAAGTACAACGCATATATCCCCCCCCCCCCCCC
>MCJB01036229.1:0-10954 GCA_002018475.1 Nicotiana obtusifolia
GGGGGGGGGGGGGGAGAGTAGGTTAGGTTTAGGACATTTATATATTAAGGGTAGGATAAGTTCTGAGCCGTTAGATCGTTTTAGATCAACGGCTCAGATACGCCCGAATTTTTACAATACAAACGGACTTGGGCTGCTTGATTAATTTTCGGATTGGGCCTGGTTTGTTTTAAAATAGACCAGCCCAGTCCGTTTTCTCTCTTTTTTTTTCTTTTTTAATTACTATTTTCTTAATTACTTATTATAAATTCCTTTTTAATTTTTATGTCTAGATTACATAGTAATTAAAATCCTAATCTACCTAAACGTGAAATTAAACTAAATTAACTATTTATAAAAATTAAAACAATGCTAGATTCTAAGAACTAAATATTAAAACTAAGGAAGTGTAGAAATAAACTATTTTTTACGATTTTTTCAAATTTTGTAAAAACAACTAATTATCAATTCAATCCTAAAATGTAAAAGTAAATTCGAAATGCAATGCATGATTTTTTGAGTGTTTTCCTTAATTAATTACTTAATAATTAAATATGAATAATTAGAAAAATCTAATATAATTCCTAAAATGGACAACAATTAATTAGGAAACTATTTTTTATTTGATTTAAAAGAGTGTTTGGTCACGGCAAAAATCACGTGCTCACAACTGCCCCTCTTTGCTCGGAGACACAGAGGGTTTTCGGGCAAAGATAAATGAGCAATTCCGCGGGATTTTTGCCTATCCTAAATTCCATGGGAAGCATTTTTGAAAAGAGTCCGACCGAACCTTGCTTCAAAGGTTGCCTACATATCCTTGGCTACAAAGGAATCAGGTCAGTGTAGTTCTGGAAGTTTTGGTAGTTGGGACTACCAGGAAGCTGTGATTTTGTTGCTGCTGCTGTTACTGCTTACTGTGCTCCTTATTACACCAAGATGGAAAACAAAAAGCTAAACTAGCTATGTCTATCAAACTATGAGTTACAAGATTCCTATCTACAAATCTCTTGAAGCTTGATCTTGAGTCTTAGCTGGTTTTTGGGGAAGACTTCGATCTGAATCTTCTTGATGTTCATCAACTGTAGGTGCTGGTTCTTTCTTCGATTTTTGAATCAAAGCAAAACATGCGAGGCTTATGACTTCCGTCGAATTTTGAATATGTCGCGTCCTTGTTTATTGCAGCATTTGAATTTGCTTCCTTTTGTTCTTTTCTTTTCTTTATTCTGGATTGAGCTTCATTCTCTGGGTTATCTTGGACCCTGTGCCTCGAGGGAAAACCTGCTCAGACACCAAACCAAATCAAGCGAGCGAAATTATCCTAAAATTTTGTGAATTATTTGTAACTAAAGCTAAACTATTTCTCTATTGAAAACAGTAAAATAAAGGAAGGAACGTCAGGTTATGCTGGGAAAGGAAAGTCCTTGGCTTATGTCGAAGGTGTTATCGGTCGATTCTACTGGGAAAAAAGAAACAGAATTCCTGGGTTGTGCCAGGGTAAAAGAAAAAGGTCCTTGGGTTATGCCAAGGAGTACGGGTTATGCTGGGGAAAAGGGAATGAAAGATCTTTGGGTTATGCCAAAGAGGTCCACGGGTTATGCCGGGGATGAAAGGAAGGTTCTTTGGGTTATGCCGGGGATGATGGAAAAGACCTTTGGGTTATGCCAAAGGGATCCACGGGTTATGCCGAGGATGGGGGTTGAGACCTTTGGGTTATGCCAAAGGGATCCGCGGGTTATGCCCGGGATGAAGGAAAAGGTCTTTGGGTTATGCCAAAGAGATCCAAGGGTTATGCCGGGATGAAGGAAAAGACCTTTGGGTTATGCCAAAGGGACCCACGACTTTGGGTTATGCCAAAGGGATCCACAGGTTATGCCGGGGATCCACGGGTTTGCCGGAGAATCCACGGGTTATGCTGGGGAGAAAAGAAAACAAAGATCTTTGGGTTATGCCAAAGAGGTCCACGGGTTATGCCGGGGATGAAAGGAAAAATCTTTGGGTTATGCCAAAGAGGTCTGCGGGTTATGCCCGGGATGAAAGGGATCCACAGGTTATGCCGGGGATCTACGGGTTATGCCGGGGAATCCACGGGTTATGCTGGGGAGAAAAAAATCAAAGATCTTTAGGTTATGCCAAAGAGGTCCACGGGTTATGCCGAGGATGAAAGGAAAAATCTTTGGGTTATGCCAAATAGGTCCGCGGGTTATGCCCGGGATGAAGGAAAAGACCTTTGGGTTAGGCCAAAGGGAACCACGGGTTATGCCGGAGAATCCATGGGTTATGCTGGGGAGAAAAAAAAAATAAAGATCTTTGGGTTATGCCAAAGAGGTCCACGGGTTATGCCGGGGATGAAAGGAAAAACTTTGGGTTATGCCAAAGGGAACCACGGGTTATGCCGGGGACAAAGGAAAAGACCTTTGGGTTATGCTAAAGGGATCCACGGGTTATGCCGGGGATCCACGGGTTATGCCGGGGAATCCATGGGTTATGCTAGGGAGAAAAGAAAACAAAGATCTTTGGGTTATGCCAAAAAGGTCCACGGGTTATGCCGGGAATAAAAATCAAAGGTCTTTGGGTTATGCCAAAGAGATCTAAAATGCAGAAAAGAGTTTGGAGCGGACTTCCCTATGATTATTGCTGCCAAGCTGCTTTTAGCCTTTGCGCAGTTTCCTTCTGGTTACACCTGCTTCTTGCGAGGTTGCTTTGGATTGCACCAGTTTTCTGTTTTCAAGCAAAGTGCAATTGTTAGTTTGAAACGGTGATTGGTTTTGTGGCCTTGATGATTTTGATCACTCGACCCTGGCCCAACTTTCGGCGAGAACCTCTGCTTCTTGCTTGGTTTTCTAAAAGTTGATCTCTTCCTTGAACCAAAGGACTCAATTTTCAGCAACTTTATGGTGACAGCTTGTCCATATGGGACTTTGGTCTTTTTACTTTTCTTGCCTCTAGGGCTTTTGCTTTTGGATTTCTTTTTTTTATTTTCACAACTTCGGGGTTTTGGAGCATCGGCCATCATGGCCAGCCGGGGTCGACTTGATGCGCTCGCTGAGGCTGGTACTTCCTTCGGATCTGGGTTTTATTAAGCGGGACCCTGTAAAACTAGTCTTGCCACCTTTTCTTTGGTGTTAGTTTCGGAAACAGAAGTAGACCGAAAGGGATTCAAAGAAAAGTAAACAAAAGGCGAGAGAATGAATTTAGGAAAGTGTCCCTTTCGGGAAGGGAGAAGGACTTATCTGGGGTGCATGCAGACTTCACATAGACATGACATGCCTTTTGGACGATCTGCGTGACTATCCAACTTTCTCATGCACCCATCACAATCCATATTCTGAAACCGAGAAACCTTGCCCGGACTCTTTCAGTACCCATAGTAGCGAGGATTCCTGCTTTTCGATCAACGGCGCCCTTTGCGGGTTTTCGCCAATTGACCTCTCTCATTTTTCTTCTCACCGTCGCCTTGTAGTGCTCTTTGCGAGTTTTCACTAACAAGACTCTCTCATTTTTAATTTCTCCGCTTACATCGCCTTACGGTGCTCGTGTGGATTTTCACCAATAAGACTCTCTCATTTTATTTCTCATTTTGAATGCATTTTCTGATTTTTTGGAAAACTTTCTCCGATTGATCTGAAGGACTTGAACGAGATTTGGTAAAAGGGAGCTTGATTGAATTACAACTTTGGAACATTTCAGGCGAATACCGCCAAACCGTTATAACAACTGTCCCTGTTTTATTTTGGGAAAATTTGGATTTTTATTTTTGATGTGATTGAACCTCAGGGAGAGGCTGCCTACGTATCCTTTCAGAATCAAGTCAGACGTAGTTCGAGCTACGTTGGTTTTGGTTTTTTGTTTTGTTTTCCTTTTCTTTTTCTTTTCGTTTTCTTTTTCTTTTCTTTTTCTTCTTTCTTTTTCTTTTTTTTTTCCTTTACTTTTTTTCTTTTTGTTTTTCTCTTGTTTTTTTATTTTTAAATCTTTCTTTTCTTGTCTTTCAACTACACTTTCTATTGATGCTTTCGAGTTCCAAAGAGGGTAATCAAAGAAGAATAACCGGCTCAAAGGGTTAGCAAAGGATTAGAGTGTTTGGGGTAGCGAGAATGAAAGCCTTCGTCATTTCAGTCGGGAAGATTACACATAGTACCTTTTGACTGCATCTGTGTTCACTGCTGTTTCGGGATCATTTCCTTCAATGTTTCCCCAGTACAGCGCTCCTCTTGGCAATATCTTTCTGATGATATATGGGCCTTTCCAATTAGGAGCGAACTTTCCTTTTGCTTCTTGATGATGGGGGAATTCGTCTTAAAACGAGTTGCCCTACTTTAAACTTTCTGGGCTGTACTTTCTTGTTGTAAGCACGAGCCATTTGTTGCTGGTATAGCTGCCCATGGAAAACTGCGGCCATCCATTTTTCATCGATCGGGGTTAGCTGCTCCAGGCGGGTTTTGACCCACTCACTATCTTCAATTTCAGCTTCGACAATGATCCGAAGGGAAGGAATTTCAACTTCCGCAGGTATCACGACTTCAGTGCCGTAGACCAAAAGGTATGGGGTTGCCCTTATCGATGTGCGCATAGTAGTGCAGGTTCTTGGTTCATTATTTCACAGCTAGACAGCGTGCTTGGATCTGGGCATGAAGTCCGCAAGCATGTCATGTTATTTAAAGCCGCATTATTAGAACTGAAAGGAAGAATAAAATAACAGAATCAGAAGAGATGAATGATGAAATATTAATTTCATTTCATTAAATTTGGGATAACAGGGTTTACATTTGGAATTAAAAGACAAAACTAAAGATAGGAAAGCTTAAAGCAAAACATCCGAGTTACACCCTGGAATAACTCGTGATGCAGAAAAAGGTGGCAAGACAAGTCCACCGGGACTCCCGCCTGCTTGGGAGGGCGTAGCCTTCCAATTTTGTAATTTGGCATTAGGTCCCATGTACAGCACCTCAGCGGTGCTTGAGCCTTCCCCTTGATGAACTATGTGGGTTTCATATAACATCTATTTCATAGCCCCACAGTGATATATTATGTGTTCGCTTCCGTCATGGGCCTTTGTGGCACGCGACCGATGACCACAGGCTCATTCAACCTTGGTGGGCATATTGGTGCCTGAGCCACATAGGTCCCCTTTTGCACATACACTTGAGCCTTTTGCTTGTTTAACTCAAATCTCTTGGGAGGGCTCAATGGCATTTGTTCTTTCTTGCGCCCTCGAGGGACATAAAGAACGACATCTTTAGAGAGCATTGCCCCGGTTTCAACTTTTACCTTCTCTTCAGCCTCCTGAGGAACAGTTTTGCTCTTCTTCTCTGTTCTGTCCTGTTCTGGGATAGCTTTTGGCTTTGTTTCTCTGTCGGCTATGGCGATGATGGCTCTCAAGGCTGGGTCAAATTCCCTGTCTTCACAAATCATTCCAATAACCGGCCCATTGTTGTGAGCCGGTAGTGGATTATTGGTTACATTGGGAATATCCTCGTCTCTCAGAACTATTCTTTTTTGTTCTATTAAATCTTCCACCGCTCTTTTCAATGTCCAACAATTCTCCGTATCATGCCCTTCTGCCCCTAAGTGATACGCACATCGGGTGCCCCTTTGATAGGAAGGTGACTCTGGGTTTTGTCTGTTTGGGGGTACAGGCTGTAGCAAACACATTTGAACCAACTTCGGGAACAAACTTGAATATGATTCACCAATGGGTGTGAAGTTTATTTTCCTTGGCGGCTCCCGGGCACGGAAATTATTTTTTGGAGGTCGAGGATTGTAGTAGGCTTGGTACGGAGGTAGATTTCTGGGAGGTGGAGCTCTATTTTGGTTAAATTGTTGTTCGGGCCTGCCATATGGCTGGACATTCATGACTGCGTATGGCGGATGAGTGTAATTTATGTCCTGGTGGGGATAGTAATGCTGTGAAGCCCTTTCAGAGAAGAATGGTCCAGGTAGCCGAGGTTTTCTTGTACCTGAGGCGGCCATTGATGATTCCTCTTTCTATTTTCTGTTGGATAAACCTCCAGACCCGCCTTGAATGTCTTGGGAGGTGGCTCTGATTGCGGATTAGCTTAGGATCCGTCCTGTTTTCAATCCATTTTCTACCATCTCGCCGATTTTTATAGCTTTAGCGAATGGCTTCCCCATTGCTGACATCATATTCTGATAGTAATCAGCCTCTTGGGCCTGCAGAATAACCATTACCATTTCAGCCTCATCCATCGGAGGTTTTACTCTCGATGCTTGTTCACGCCATCTGACAGCATATTCTCTGAAACTTTCAGTGGCTTTCTTCTTTAAATTGGCCAGGGAATTGCGGTCCGGTGCAATATCAATATTATATTGGAACTGTCGGGCGAAGTCTCTCGCCAAATCGTCCTAAATATGCCATCTGGACATCTCCTGGTCCATATACCACTCAGAGGCGATGCCTGCTAGACTTTCTCCGAAGTAAGCCATCAGGAGCTCCTCTTTTCCACCAGCCCCGCGTAACTAATTGCAGTACCTCTTGAGATGAGCGATAGGGTCCCCATGCCCATCATACTTTTCAAACTTTGGTTTCTTGAAGCCTGCTGGCAAATGCACATGAGGAAACATACACAGATCTGCATATGATACGCTTTTTTGTCCACTTAGACCCTGTATGTTTTTGAGGCTTTGTTCAAGACTCCTCATTTTCCTTGCCATCTCATCTTGCTCGGGAGTCCTTGTGCTTGTTTCTTGCCCTGGGGCAAACTCATATCTAGGCATTTGAGGGTAAGCCGTTGTGGGAAATTGAGCTGACTCAACTGGAAATGGACGTGCCTGATATGAAAACGGTGAAAGATTGAAGCTTGGCCGAGGCAAAGCAGGCTGCGTTGTGGCCGCACAGGGTAGTGCGGTGAATATATTTGATGCCCCACCGGCATTTGATGTTTGAGGATGTTCTTTAGAGGGCGTTCCCACAAAATTAGCCGTTATGGTGGGTTATCCCAATGGGTAACTTATTGGAATGTTAGTGGTCCCACTGGCTCTGGGAAAGAGCTCAGAAAATCCGGGAATTGCACTTGGTGATTCTTTCCCATTTGTCCATGCATCCCACATCTCCATCATGCGAAGACGTAATAGTCTATTCTCTTCGGAAGCTGCCGATTTTGGGACCAGTATGTCGGAGATTGAATTTTCTTCCGTAATAGGAATTGTTGGCAAAGTTATCTCGGAGCCATTTAAACACTTCCCTTTGATCTTGTGAAGTACGGATGAGACGCCAGGTTACCACAAAACCAATCACCAAGGTATCAAAACCTATACTCAACAGCAAACCGGTTAGTTTAGGGAAAATAACAGATAGGCAATCGCACATTGGGGTGTGATGCACCTAATCAGTTAAATGTATTCCTATATGCTTCGCGACGGTTGCGTGTTTCATTCCGGCTTTGCCTATTTCTTTTCTTTTTTGCTTTCTGACTTTCACTATTTATTTTCATTCCATTCTTGCTCTCTTTTCCCCTTTTCTGTTGATCATTTTCTGGTCTCTCTCTCTCTCTCTCTCTCTCTTTTTTTGTTTTTTGTTTTTACAAAAAAGAGTCATTTTGCAAACCTTTAAATAACACGGCTACTTTTGCAAATATGGCCCTTCAGCACTTCGAAAGGGAAGATTTTAGGGCTGTGTTTGCTAGGTAGCCAAAAATTGAAATAGGTGGTCGTTTTTGCAAAAACAACCTTCCGGTGTCCTTTCAGAGACATTTGGGCTATTTATGTGAAGGCGACACTACCTAACCATTTCGAGTTTTTCCTGAAATAAAATACTTGAAGAAAGGTACTTCTGGATTTGTTTTTTATTTTTATTTAATATATATGTATATTTATTATTAAAGAAAGACTATTTTTGAATTTTTTTTTTAAATTTTTGTTTTAAGGGAAAGTATTTTGGACCCTTTCGTTTGTTTAGAAAATATTTTATATGTTTTTCCTTTTTTTTCTTTTTTTTTTTTCTCTTTTTAAGCTTCCAAAAAATAAGAAGGAAATATTGAAGAATCATTGATTTTAGAAGAATATTTAGAAATTTTCAAAAATTTCGGCAGAGTTTCGCCTTATTTTGAACACTAGGTTTTTTTTTTTTTTTGAAAAAACGTGTAAGTGACCCACAATGTCCTCGTATCTCACCCTTCATCGACTCATTTTTTAATTTTTCTGATATTATTCTAAAAGCCGGTCAACACGCAAACCGAGGCGAAATGCCCAAGTAGCAAGTAAATTATGCATCAGGATGGTCTTTGATTTCGGGGTCACCTGTCCTAGACGGACCAATCCCAGTGTTGAGTCACCTAAGTCAAATGCACATGATGAAAATAAACGTTCCTACTAGGGATCCGGCATGAGGTTATGTTATTCTAAGCTGAAAACCTCGGTATTTGTTCTAGACTGTGTACCCGAGCGGACAACTCGAGCCGAGGAGGGGGCTACGTACGGGGCACCAAAAGGCCACCTAGCTTTGTAACTTGTTCGGCCTCTTTCTTATTTAAGGTAAGACACTAACAGAATAGGGAGTCACGGCCAGCGTGCATCTCCCGAAGATGAGAAGAAAAAGGTTCGGAGCAGTTTTATATACAGTTCAAATAATTTCAAAGCGGTAAAAGCGGCATTTAGCACATTAGGCATAACAGGTAATAAAAATCAGATAAAAGCCAGAGATAACAATCATTTTAAGCTCGAGTTCTTGAACCCTGAACCAGAGATTCTGGGTTCGATCCCCAGCAGAGTCGCCAGAGCTCTAACACCTCTTTTCATACACCCCCCGTGTGAGGAGTATATAAAATGAGTTCTTCCAATTAAAGTGACATTATTCGAAATGGAATTCTTTAGTTTATTTTTAGAGTCGCCACTTGGAAATTTTAAATTGGTGTTCCAAGTCACCAATTTTATCCCAGATCGAGGAAAGATTTGACTCTCCTAATGAAGTCTGCGAACCAGACATTATAGGTAAGGAATTCTGTTAACCCGAGGGAAGATGTTAGGCACCCTCGGATTCCGTGGTTCTAGCACGGTCGCTTTATTGTCATAATTGACTCATTATTTGATTTTATACCTGTTATCAGCCTATAGTGTATTTTACTTTATTTTCCACTTTTAAAATCAACAAGGTATTGCAATGTTAATCAAAATATGTTGTAAATTGCGTCACATAAATGCACCCGCAACTTGTAACATCTTTTAATTTAACACCGGGATTTGGGATTTGGGTCACATAAATACGCACCCGAGTTTAGGGAATTAGTTCAGTAAAGTAACGCGCCTAAAGCAAACTACGTGTTTTTAGTTTTCGAGGGCCATGAAATTCGCTAAATAGCGCATCTCGGTTTTTCTAAGTGTTTAATTAACGAGGGCCATATGTTTGTGATTTCATTTGGCATGGCACGCCTCGAATTAGTTTTAAAAAAACTTTTATTATTTAAAATTAAAGTCGGGTCACCTAAAAGGCGCCCCCGAAGTTAACATTGTCGCTATGTAACGGGAACCGTACCCATAGCCACAATGTAATTAATCGCGCTTAAGATTGAGCTAATAAAATTGATAGACATTTGGAGCTTTCTTATTCTAATCTTGCAATTAGTTAATTAAGAGGGCCATTGGTGATCGTTGTTAACTACATGGCGCACCCCTATTATTTCGAAGGCATTTACTAGCATTATATACTGTTAAGCATTCATATCATCATTCAGCCTAGTTATTTCTCGTAGACAGTGCATTAAGCCCAATACAATTCATTCAACATGGTTCTAGTCGCAACTACATCCTCTGGTTTTATAGAAGAAATCCCATTCTGGTTTTAACACTAACTTTTAAAAATGACCACATTCGAGTCGCAAAATGAACAAATTTCAGATAAAATAGATTCCATCACAAATATGACCATTAATCTCATAACAACAACAGGTTCTGAACTTTGCATTTACAGCACTGTTTTCAGATAACAAAGACTAACCAATTTCGGCATCAATTTTCACAAGATAGCTACATTCGAAAATAAAATCCAGTGAGACAAACTTAATTATACATATTGCCCGTGATTTCATAACCAAAAGTGCATGCCGAATTTCATCTCCAATTTTTGACGACAAACAACTATATTTACACCACAATTTCAGTTCTGAAACAGTCCTGCTTATATTTATTATTAATTTCAAAAGGAAAATCATACTTTGCATTCACGAATAGCTATAACCATCAAGCCAATTGACGAAATTATTATAGATTCTTTAGATGATCATGAAAGTTAATTATACTACATTATTACAGAACTTTACCCTTTCCTGTGTGAACACTGGCCTAATCTCGATACAATTAACAAACAAAACAGGGTTGCTTCCAACTACTGCTGGACAACTTCACAAACAACTTCGACCCAACTTGAACTATGTTACCACCAACAAAATAGACTGAGGAAGCAGTGGCAACGCCGAAAGAAAACAAAATTTCGAAATAAGCTGAATCTACATTTCAACAGACTTATGACATAGCAAAGATCCTGAAGTAACCTTTAACATAAACCTAATAATGCTTAACACTATAAATGTTTATATAAACTTGAACAAGGAACGAATACTGAATCTACATATGTGGCAGTAATTTTTCAAGGACATAAAACTAATTATTAATCAAAAGTGAACAATTTGAGTAGAATAGCAGGAACGAAATATCGATGGAACATATACAACCATATTCAGCGACACAGAAATACTTATCAATCGCGTGCGGGTAAATTAATCAGAATGAACAGAAAACAGAGGGATATGAACTTGAATCGACAATTCATTCATGCTTCTAATTTGCAATTACAGGGAAATTTTTTGAATCTTACCTATGCGATCCTATCCCCACTTTTATTTTTTCATTTTCTGTTATCAGCACCCTATCCCCACTTTTCTCTAACATATTTGATTCTCTCGCATGTGCATGTGACTGTAACAAGAATTTGTTAAAAGTTTTGAGAAGTACACTCACCCCCCCCCCC